>ML677373.1:22477837-22494114 GCA_007922305.1 Dermatemys mawii
TGCCCGGCCCAGAGGTGCTGGGCTCTGAACTGCCAGGCCCAGAGAGGCCAGCGCTCAGCCCTGGCAAGACTCAGTACCAATGAAGCCTTGGATGGAAGCCAGCCGAGGAAGGAGTTTGTCAATGGGGTAAATTGCAATGCCTCCCCCTCTGCCTGGGTTCTCACTCCCCTGGGGGCCGGGTCCTGTCCAGGTATATGGGGCGGCTCTGGGGTTTTCACGTTGGGAAACGTAACCCTGGAGAAAGAGCATGGGGTGTGGAGGGCATCCTGCATGATCTACCCAACCCAGCGGCCCCTGCTACTGCTACCAGAGCCACAGCTAGGGGCGCCATTTCCTAGGAGCGGGGGAGGGGGGGCCCCAGGTGCCCCACCAGACCTTTGCCCACCCCCCCATTTTGGTGAAACGATCCCCTGGGCTGCGACAGCTATTTTCAGTGGCCAGGTGGGAGACTGGCTCCCCGCTGCGGAGATGCAGGCTCAACCCGCCACGGGCCGTGGAGGACGACGCTGTAAGGGCCGTGTCCCCGCTGGACATTGGCTCCAAAGGCATTTCGATGGCCTGGGAAAGTCCCTGCAGAGCTTGGTTGAACTCTTGGCCATCCTCAGGCCATCGTGACGGGTAGCGGGTCGAGGGTGAGCAAGCTGGTTGCGGGGCTCGAGGAACAAGGCCAGGGGCTCGCCTGTCCTTCCAGGGCAACCCCATCCCCTGTCGAGACCAGCTAAGATCTAGCTACTTCTCCCTGGCAATCCAGCATCTTCTCTGGTCGCGTCTGTCTGTGGCGCTCTCCTCCCTGCGCAGTGACGAGGGTCCAGCAGTGAATGGGAGAGAGCCCCGGCTGCGAGAGACGCCACTCCCACACTGCAGCCTCACGCACAGAGAGGAAATCAAGGGAGCCGCGCGCAGGAGAGCACATAAGTTACCGCAGCCCCAAGACATTCATAAATAATGGACGCGCCACGAGGTTGGAGCGCTTCTTGTCAGTTAATTAATATGTACAGTAACGCACAGCCACTCCGAAACCAACGGCGTGGGCTCCCCCCGGCCCCCTGCTCCAAGGAAAAATATTTCCAGAAGGACTGACACATTTATTATTCCTACCATAATTACCTGAGTGTGGAGCGATTGTAATAAACCACGTTAAGCAGCTTCAGCCCCAGCCGGGGCTTAGATGAAAAATTTGTGAGGAGTTCAGCGCTCACACAAGTGGGTTAATACAATCCCGAGGCCGGCACACAGCCCCCGCCCTCAACCCTGACCCACAGCCCCCCTGCTAGTGCAGGCCTAGGCTCCCCGCAAGCACAGCTCTGCCGGTGCCCCTCAGTCCTGCCCCACAACCCCTCTGCTGTCCCAGCCCTGGGCTCCCGCTCCTCACACAGCTCTGCCGGTGCCCCCCAGTCCTGCCCCACAACTTCTCTGCTAGCCCAGCTCTGACCTGCAGCACCTCTCTGCTACTTTATCAGCCTTATGCCTGTCTGCCTACAGCTCCTTTCACTGCAGCATCCCAGGTGTTTAAAAAGAGAAAGGATAGAAACAGCTCCAGGTTCTGCACCCCAGCCTCCAGCTCCCCCAACGCGCCCCAAACTGCAGGCTGAGGCCTCCTGCCCACAGCCAGAGGCTGGCGTTCCAGTCTGTGGGACTCAACCCCACAAAAAGGCCTGTTTCCTCTGCCCTGGCCTGGGGCTCTTCTTATGGCAACCCCTTACCCCCTTACTGAGCCGGCAGCTCGCTCCACTTCCAGAGCAAAGCCGGGCTGACTTGCGTGGACAAGGCATATCAACCGTTGTACCTCCTGCTTTCCAGAGCTTTCTCTCTCCACGCCCAGGGAGAGCACAACCATGCTAAGATTCCCCCGCCCCCCAGCCACTCACCTCAGTCCTGCGTTCAAGGAAGGGCCCCAATCCAGGGTGGAGGGAGGAAATCAGTTGCCATGGCCTACCCAGTTCTAAGCCTCCTTGCTGAGATCGGGGGTCTCTTACCAGAGCCATCCCCACAAAGCAAATGGCCTGGTTGTGCAAAGATCCTTTTCACAATTGCCTCTGCTCTGTTCCACGAATTCATTAGTAACGGGACGTGACAGAGAAAAGCAGGGGCCGCTCTCGGGATCGTCTCCGTCCCTTGACTGACTCCAGAGGCGATTACGAGCGAAACTCAGCAGAGCTGCCTCCACCGCCGACTCTTTGCAAGGGAGCAGCAGCTTCCCGTCGGCTCCTGCATGTATCCTTTGACAGCCCTCTCCGCGGGAGCTCACACAAAGGATCGCGCGTGGGTGACCCGCACTAACACAGCGCCGTTGTCTGTGTCCTAGTGGCTGGACTGCCCAGAGGGGGCTGTTTGGGCCAGACTTGGTCTTGGTCATTAGCACTAGAGGCTCATGTGCGGTGATCCAGACGTCCCGGGGTTCAGGGGCTGCGGATAACCAGACCCCAAGGGATTATGGCCCCAGGATCATTTGGTCGAGGACTAATGCAAGGGACACGCAGGCCAGCTGCTTAGCTAGGGCAACTCTTGCCTGCTCCCTGCATGCCGCCATGGTGGAGGACCTCACTCCGTTCCTGTAAAGCCCTCGCTCTGTACAGGCGCCAGGATCACACTGCCCTCCAGAGTCACCATCAAAGGCTCAGTTAATGAGGCCTGAGTCGTGAAATCCCTGCAAACCACTCTGCTGCCCCCTCCCCTTCCACGCTGCCCCCATCCTCCAGCACAGACGTCATCCAGGCAATCCTACAGCAACCGAACTCACCGGGCTCTGCCAAGCGTCTCGGATCCCCTGGCAAAGCATCTGAAGAGCGAACCCCGATGGATAGCTGAGAACGCGCGCTCGGGGTTCTGCCAGAGGACTGGCTTAGCCCAGCCAAACGAGCACTGGCTGTCTCGGGTGACCACCCAGCAGATGGCCTCTGAGCCAGAGATAAGCACAGCGAGGGCCCAGCTGAGCTGCGATGCTACAATTCTCCAGCCCCTGCTTGGACAGAAACATCTCTTCTCTTCTCCCCTCCAGCTAGCAGTGGTTTGGCTCAGCAGGAAAAACCATGGTCACTGACGCTCCTCAGTAAGGACCCAGGAGATGGGTCCTTGCAGGGGACTCTTGGCCTTGAGAGTAGAGCTCTGGATTGGGTCTTGGGAACGGCAAGTTCAGTTTCCAGGTCAGCTGCAGACTCCCTGGGCGAGTCTCTTCAACTCCGTAACTCTGTCTGCACTAAAACCCGCAGCTGGCCTGGGCTGGCCACCTAAGGGGCTGTGTAGACACTTGGGCTGCAGCCCAACCTCTGGGACCCTATCACATCTCAGGGTCCTAGAGCCTGGGCTCCAGCCTAAGTCCAGATGTCTACACTGCAAGTAAACATTCCCTTAGCCTGAGTCAGCTGGCACAGGCCGGCTGCGGGGTGGTAACTCCGGTGTAGATGTAATCTTGGAGTGGCAGATTCCCCATCAATGCGACATAAATAGGTTAGGCGGAGAAAGATGACTATGGCCTCATAATAACCACCCTTCCCTTGTCTGCCTGCTCTATTTATAATCATTCCAGGGCAGGAACCATTTCTCACTGTGTCACCATGGGGCCCTGATCTCTGTTGGCACTTGTAGCCATATCGTAATAGAGACAACAATAACCTCTGCATACGTCAGCAGGTCTAACATACTCTCGCCAGCAGAGGACAGTGGTGTGCACACGGGATCACGCCCACTGCACGCATCACACCCCGACCTATGACGTCCGTGCCTCCATCACCTAGGTGCGATGAAACATGCCCTAGAACGCAGCACCGTGCGACCGCCGCTGCCCTTGCCTCTCGTGGCCAGAAGATTTCAGACGGGAGGCTCTGGAAAGAGAGACGGACGCAGGCAAAACATTATGAGACGCTCTGGAATTTTGCAGCCGTGGGCGTGCGCGTTGGCTGGCTGGAATCGCCTCCCTCCCACTGGTAGCCAAGCGGGGCAAATGTCCAACTGCAAAAGAACAATTCCGCAGCTGGCTGGCCGGCCTCTCTGCGAAGAGAGCTGCACTGGCAAAGTTTTTCAGCCCTGCGAGAACGCGGGTGCGTTGCTGTCTCTCTCTCTGGGGTGCCCATCCGCGGCCCAGGCGCTTGTCAGGCTGGGTGGAGAGGGGACAGGCCTGAATGACGGTAATATGAGCCGTGAAAGTGGATATTACAGGCTTTATTGTAGGGTGATGGCTGCTAATTGCAGTGCTCCTTTCAGGAAGCCTGGAGAAGATGAGTTCAGGAGACAGCACCCAATTATCGGAACTCGGTGCAAACCACCACCCCCCCCCGGCGCAATTATCAGAACTTTATCCTGTGAACAGCACAGGGCTGGAATTTGCAAATGAGTTTCGTTTCGCTGGCGCCTGCTCACTCCCCTGTTATTGTTGTTGTGATTGTGTTATTATGTTTTTAAGTTAATAATTGTTTCGAGCTGCCGTTTCCCATTTAGCTCGCTGTCCACACATCGCTCCAGGGATGCTGTGTGGCGCAGCTGCTGTTATGGTGCCCGGAAGCGGGGCGGGGCAGGAGAGCCCAAGAAGGGTGGCTAGGCGAGGCTGCTGGACTGCCGGGCAGGATGGGCGGGTGCAGCTGAGAACTGGCCCGGGCTTCTGTGCTGCCGTAGCTGCGTCAGCTGTCAATGAAATGATGCGATAGTTAAACAGACTCTCCCGCTCACGGCAGCGTCACCACCCCCAAAATCACTGACCTTTGGGGTCTTCCCCACGGTGTTTTTAACACATGCTGCAGCTCAAGAATGGTCTCTTTCAAGAGCTGAATTTCCTGACCAGGGCACCGATTTAAAACAACAACGGCAATTTAGGTCCAGAGCCAGTGCACATCTGCCCCCTCTGCTTCACCCCAGTGGATCCGCTCGGAAATCAAAAGTCTCCCACCCAATATGGGAGAAGATGGAGAACCTGATCTTGGCTGGGGCCTCTAGACTTAAGTAATAACTCCTCCTCTCTGGCAGCCTGTCCCAGTGAGCAGGAAATGCAGATGGTTTTCTGCCCCGTCACCAGCTCTGGGGATGTTATCACAAGTCTTGCTCTATCTGGAGATTTTTGTCTTCAAGTCCCAGCTCCTGGAGACCTCTGATGATGTGAGAGTTTTGAAAACCAACCAAACTTCTAGCCCTCCTGGCTGTGGCGAACAGCTGGAAATGGTAACCTGGAATGGCTCAGACAAGAAGACGCTGGCATTTATTATTGGCGTCAAATCTCATGATGGTTAAACAGAGCTAGTGATTGTGGGGGGGGCCCTGACTCAGTTTGTCTCCACTATGCACCCAAGGGCGTACCAAAAACCCTTCCGCTTTGCACTTCCACTGGAGAGCTCCAAGCACATGGTAGCGCCATTAGAAACAGGCACAAGCACAATCCTGGCTCATTTTGCCGTGTTATAGGCAGAAGCAAGGACACGAGGAGCTTGTGCATACTTCGAATCAGTGCTGGCTTAGTAATTGACAATTAAACATAATTATACCTTGAGAAATAATAGTGTATGGTTGGGGTTTTTTTTCTTTTTAACTCTGCCTGTCTAGAGCTGCTTGGATTTTAAACTGTAGAATCCCCTAAATGATGTTCACACCTTTATCTAGGCCATTTGCCAGGCTCAGGAATAGGACAAACAGCACAGCAAGGAACATTTCACATGCCGCCAAAGTGATCTCTTAGTGTCGTCTCTCTTTCAGCTGTGGATTTGGAGATTGGGGGCCTGGGTTAGGCCACCAACCTGGCTGACAGCCAATCAGGCAGGTATCGGTGAAGAGGAATGGCCTAGTGGTTAGACCGTAGACTGTGCAGGACGCCTTGGTTCTGTTGCCAGGTCTGCTATTGCTTTATTATCTGGCTTGTGCAAGGCGCTTCAGCTCTCGTGTGTAAAATGGGTCTAATAAGAGCTAGCCAGGAATAGCACTCAGGTATCCTGCACCCAGGCGCTGTGTGTTATCCCCTAGGGCATGCTGCCTCCAATAGAACACTCAGGAATTGCTTTATAAAATCAGACCAATGGTCTAGCTAGTCCAGTATCCTGATTAATAGTGACCAAGATCAGAGTCTGCAAAGGCAGGGGCAGGAACTACCTGTAGGGAGAAATAACTCTTAGGGGAATAACTGCTCCAAGGAAAGCTTCGTCCTATTCCCCATTAGTTAGTGGCTGGCCTGACACATGACTATTTTATCTTGTCTGATGTCATTATGGATGTTGTCACTGTCCAAATGAATGTCTGATCTTTTCTTCAATCCGGCTATAAAGATGATATCCTGTGGCAATGAGTTCCACTGGTTAATTGAGTGTTGTGTTAAAAAATAATCCTTTGATCGGTTTCAAACGTATTGCCTTTCAATGTTATTGACTGCCCCTTTGTTGTTGTACTGAGAAAGAGAGTGAACAGCAGCATTTGAGTTGTTTTCTCTATGCCGTTCGTTATTTTGTGTGCTTCTGTCATGTCCCTTCTTATTCACCTCCTCTCAAAACTAAACAGTCCCAGTTTTCCCAATCTCTCTTCATATGGAAATCTCCCCAGGTTTCTATCATTTTCATTACTGTCTCTGAGCTACATCCTTATTGAGCTGGGGTGGCCAGAGCTGAACATGGTACCCCGGCAGAGAGCATCCCACTGATTTCTATAATGGTATGGTAATATTTTCAGTATTGTTGCCTAGCCTATCCCTTCTGCACCTTGCCGCTGTTTGCTTCTTTACTTGCTGCCGTGCACTGAGCAGAGTCATCCATGTTGCTATCCACATAGCTTTGCAGGCATTTCCCCTGCCCCCAAGGGCTTACAGTGAATTTAGAAGCCAGCAACATGGTTGACACTTTGCACGTCTTCAAAACCGCCAGACAGCCATTGCCTAACCAATCATCAGCTCTGCTCCAAGGAAGGTATGTATTACTATCCCAGTTTTGAATACTGGTAAACAGAGTCAGAAAGATGATGGGATGTACCCAACGTCAGTGGCAGAAACAATAACATAACTCAAGAGTCTCCTGTGCTCAGTTTGCTAGTCACACTGTTTTCCAAACCAGGCCTTGTGCAGAAGGATATTGGACCAACAAGTCTCAGTCAATATGGCGTAGCCACCAGGCTGAGCTTTCTCTAATTAGAAAAACTGTGGCATTTGTGGTGAGTAAAAAATACTAGTCCATTCCAGCAGAAATCCTATAACTATGTAATCTACACATGAATGAGTCTAACAGAAAGTTGCAGTTAGATCATATAAAGGAGTACAAAGACAAATATCCTGTGTTGAGTACTATTACCCACAATGCTCTGGAGAAACAATTGTCCTCATGAACATAAAGTACGTGGCAGTACACTTGTCCACCGGTAGGTGACAGTAATTCAATGTCATGCCTGTGCCCAGAGAATTAGCCCTAGAGCTTCTGAAAGATTGCATTCAGATTAACTTGTAAAAGTTAATTATAAAGTCTAGCTCTTTTTTCCAAACAATAAAGCCATTAAGGCAGCCTGCAAGCTAAAAACCTCTCCATCCTCTTCTCAGAGGTATTGGACCCTGTGTGATCGCTAACTGCCGAACAGAACGCACGTCTGCGTAGCAAGGTCAGAAAACGATCATTTCAAATCAATCTTTGAAAGGGTTTTGTAGCATAATCATTTTAAACAACTGCTCCAACCTAGTCATGCAGTACAGGAACTCGGGAGATGGATCAAAATAATAATTTTTTAAAAATATGTTTCAGAAGGCGATGTGATCATTTTGGGGGTGGGGGAAGGGAAAGTTTTGAATTCTTTCTGTCTTCCCCTTTCATTTAATTCTTTTTTAGCCGATCATTTACTCCAGGATAAAAATTCAATTCCAAAGAGCTGACAAATTGGGCCCCCTTGGGGATTAATAATTCCAGCGACAGCGGTATTACATCAATACTGGGGGGCCCGGTGATTATGATTCGTGTGGTTATTTTAATTGCTTTTATTTATCATGAAGCGTGGTGGTGGAGCTGCCAGCCACAGACCCTGGCAAGCGGGCAAGCGTAACGCACCACTTGGTCGATGCAGACTACACGTGTTCTGTGCGCACAACTCCCATGAACAGCACATCAATACAATGACACCCAGGCAGGCAAATGATGCCATTCTCAGTGCCCGCCAGGCCCCAACATCAGAAGATCGCGTTAAAAACCAAGAGATTTAAAAATAGAAATCAGAATGGAAATGAAACAAACCCCCCAATTATTATTACTGAGTCCGGGGGGTTGGCAGTCACTTCCCATTTTCAAGCTTTCCTCCACGAATCTAAGGGCCAAAGACTTTCTTTTAATGAAAGCTGAATTTTCCAAGTAATCACAGGACTCTGGGAGCTGGGTCTTTAAGGAAAGCATCAATATTGTGGCATACAAATTTTGAGAGTTGGCAACATTGGTATTATCTATCTATCTGTGTCCATCACCACAGGGTCTGAGGGTTTCTATCTGAAACCGACTGACAGTACCAAAATCCCTAGCTGATATCACGGAGTTATAGCTTCTTCTCCTTGATCAAGTGCTGTTTATGGTAGGGATTTTTGGGGAGGGGATGTGAGGAGCTGATAATGTGCCTGGCACTTGGATTATGATGGAAAAGCTTTATCAAAGAGGAACATTTTGCCGTGTTTCCTAAAGCTGCTCAGACTCTGGATTGGGCTGATCTCCTCTGTCTGTTTGTTCCAGGGTCCAGTCCCCACAATCCAGAACACTTCCCCCAGATCTCGTAGGCTTCGTGAACTGCTGAAGGGCTTAGTCCTGCCCTGAATGCAGGGGACCTCTCGAGTTCCCTTCCAGTCCTGCTGCACAGAGAGGAACGTGGTACGCCCAAGCTCATGCCTAGGGTGACCAGATGTCCTGATTTTATAGTGAGAGTCCCAATATTTGGGGCTTTGTGTTATATAGGTGTCTATTACCCCCTATTCATCTGTCCTGATTTTTCACACTTGCAATCCGGTCACCCTGCTCAAGCTGCACGTTCCTGGCAGAAACAGGAAGAGAACGCAGGCGTCCGGGTGCACGGCGTACACTCCGAGAAGTTAGAAAACAGCAATGAATCAATGCAATGGAAGCACAGAAGAGAGGACAGTGATGTGCGATGGGAGCCACCAGCTGCCACGAGGAGCCCTGCTGTCTGCGAGGAGAGATGCCCGCCCCCGGCTCCACACCTGGACGGCTGCGTTGACACCACGTCCCTGCCTCGGAAATGCAATTACAAAGGGTCCCGGGTGGAGAGAGCTGAACAGCTGGGCCTTGACTCTGACTTACGGACCTTGCCAAGGGTGAAACCCCTCTGCCTCGCGCTGCTGCAGCAGCTGTTAGTTGCGGGGAGGTGGGATGGGGCCAGGCGCAGCCCTTAGCTGGCCATGGTGCGTGAACGGGGGCAGCCATGTGCCCATGCTGACGGTAACAACAAACTCACACCAGCCCCTGTCTACAAACCACGGGCTGGAGTGGTGACAAGTGCTTGCCTGGGATTGAGGGCCCGTAGGCCACAGGCTTCCTGGCAGACCTTGGGCACGTCAGTTAACGTTCTGTGCCTCAGTTTCCCTTTGTCCTCTCCACATTGGCTGCGGTGTCTCCCAGGGACAGCTCACGCCGTGGGTCCGTGTGCTGCACCCAATGCGAGGAGGCACCAGTCTCAACCTTACCCTTCCCTCAGAAGGCAGGTTTTCTAACCCTTGATCATTTCTGTTGCTCTACACTGGTCTCTCTCCAGTTTGTGCACGAGTGCACACTGGACCTTGTACTCCAGCCCAGACCTCACCCGTGCCGAATAGAGCAAGACAGTTACCTCCCGTGCCTTACATACAACCCTTCTCTTAATACCCCCCCAGAATTAGCCTTTTTCACCACTGCATCACGCTGACAACTCATATTCAATTTGTGATTCACTCGACCCCCAGCTCCTTCCCGGCCGTACTACCGCCCCGCCGGTTAGTAGCTGTGCATTTCAGTTTTCTGTCCAAAGAGTAGGATTTCGCACTTCTCTTTATTGAATTTCATCTTGTTGCTTTCAGACCAATTCTCCAATGAAGGCGCCACACCAAGCTAATCACTAATAAGACTAATCAGCACCGCTGAGCCAGACCGGTTGCACCAGACGTCCCACGCGGCCAGGGGGATATGAAATAACACAATGCACCTTTCTCCTGTGCAGCACCCTTCCTACAAATTGCATCCTCCAAGCCCTTTGCAGAGTTAAACGATACAATTACAGAGAGGAGCAAGGGCAGCAGCAGAGGCCAGAGAGGCCTGTTTCCCTCTATGATTTCTCACTCTGAATGCATGTAGCCTTCCCTGTCTGGCGTGACAGCCTGCCGCCTGGGCTTGCAAACCTGGGTTACTCGGACTATGCAGTGGCCCTACTGCAGAGGGGTTGTATCTTCCAGTCCTAACCATCAGTCTGCTACAGTCAATCGGAGTGTGTGTGGGGGGGTGTTATTGACAAGGGCGGGATGGACCAGCTGATTTCCAACACTCATTTTTGCCTTGGCAACAATCAGCCCCACTCCCCGGCAGCAAAGTAGCTCGGAAACCAAAAGGGAACAACCTTCCGCAGCTCTGATTCGGCACCCAAAGGGCCGGGCGTCGGATGTGGGTTTGGAGTGGCTCTCTTGAAGTCCATGTTGCTACCCCATAGCCCAGCCCACAAGGTCTAAATGAAATATACTGTAGCCAGCGTTCCCCACCTCCACGAGCAGGTGGATGTGGTCTGCAAAGGATTGCCAGTTTTGGTTGGTCCTATTCCTGGAGGTCTCGTCACGTGACAGTCTCAAATTAAAGATTAATCTTTCGTTCCTGGAGATTCTGGGGCGCTCCCGGCTGGTTGGCAGCCCAGGTTTGAGAGAGGCTGGGGCAATGGACGTTGAAACACAGCGGGGCGGGGATTTTGTGCTTAGGGTTGCTGACCCGTTGGCAGTAAGCAATGCAGCAGGCCAGGCTGAAGGAGAAAAATCTTCACCGAGCGAGCCAAGAGGCCGGTGTTGTATGCGGAGGACGGGGTTTGACCAGGAGCAGCCTGCATTTCGGAGGGCTAGGTGACTCACCGGATAAGGCCCCTTTCAGGACCCTGATCCCGTTCCTCCAGTTTCTCGTGGTTGGCAGGGAGGGTTGGACAAAGCAGGTCTCAGCTCATTTTTCAGATACCGCTGCTGCTGACAGGCTCTTGTTCCAAAGTGCCTAAGCTGCAAGGGCTCCAGAGCCTCTACCAGAGGGAAACCAAAGGGAGCGGGGGCTACAGACTTTCGATAGAGGGGTGCCTAGCATGCGAACGCATAGGAACCCCATGTGGGGAGCGCTGCTCTCCGTGAAGGAGGAAGAGGAGAAGTAAGAGGGTTACCCATTTTGGCCTGCGTGATTAGCCAGCTTTCAGGGCCCCACCTCTTCCCTCGAGCCGAGCCACTCTGAGCCCCTCCAACCGAGGGAGGTGGTGGATCCAAGGCCTGCGCTTTCAGAGAGACACGTCCCTTTTAATGCCCGCCGCTGGCTGGCTCTGGCGAGCTAATGAAAGCCGCCCAGGCGGGTGGCCGAGGTTGGGCAGGTTAATGCTTTCTGCCATGCGGGCTGCTGGGGAACATAATTAAGTGCTAACTTGTCATTTTTTTACAAAATGAAATACCAGAGCTGGGGATTTATAATTGCTAATGAGTCCGAATAATAACGAGTTGGTTTTTAACGAGGGCAATGAGAGCTCAGGCAGAGAGAGCGAGGGGGGCGGACTCGGGCTGTGGTCTGTTTCGTTTTGTGGTAGCTGTGCGGTGTGTCCCACTGCCGGGAACTCTGCTCCTTCCTCCTTCCCCAGTCCTGCTGCTGAACGTCGTCAGTGCCAAACTTGGCTGGCACCACGGGGCACACACAGCCCTATGCAGAGACAGGGGACAGGGTGGGCGGTGCTGCCACCTGACTGGGCTGTTTGCCAGCGGAGAGCATTAGAACTTCGAGGGTGTCTCCGGCAGCCCCCTCTCCCAGATGAGAGAACCTGGGCCATCGTTCCTCGCCAGGGATCAACCGGGGAACAAACGCACTTGGAAAACAAGGCTCTTCATCTCAGTGGCCATTTGGGAGCCTACAACTGGTGGGTTGGTTTCTGCGGCTAGCCTGGCCCTGCTGCCAGAGTCTGCAGACCGGTGATCTGCCTGCTTCACTGCCAGCCCTGGCACTCGGGAGAAAACTTTGCTTGCTCCACCCGAGCAGTTATCCAGAGAAACGGTCCATCCACGTTGGCCAGTCCATGCTCACCCCTCAGACAGCGTGGGGCTGTTCTCTGGAGTGTGGTCAGCGCGTCAGCACTAGTCTAACAAGCTCTGAGGCTCCCAGCTTCCCTTGGGTAATTACATCTCTCCCACTGGATCTCACCGTTGGGATGTTTCTCTTTGGCTTCAGCACAACTTTGTCACTTGTCCACCCATTGGGGCGTGGCGCCGCTGCTCTTTTAGGATGGCTGGGAGAGAGAGTTTAGCTCCTTTATGAAACAACAGCGGCCTCGATGCCAAACACAGGCCCCCTCGGGACTGCTCAAGAATCTGAGCTATGTGGGAGAAGGGCGGGGTGGGGGGCTTGTTTTCAGGAGAAGTGTGTGTATGAGAGAGAAACCCCTCGGGAGCGGCCCCAGAGAAGGAGCAGAAAGCATGAGCGAGCACTGTGAGCGTGGCCCCACAGAAAGCCGAGAGAGCGCTCTTGGGCAGAGTGCTGGTCGAAAGGGGATTGGAGTTCTGAGTGAAGACACTACCTCCCATTCTTTGATGCCTGCTGGCATCGGGAAAACAGGACTTTGTCCGTTCTTTATAAACAAACAGGATGGCACTAAAGATACCCGACTCCATCACCGCTTTCTCCTCCTGTCCAGCGTCAGCGGCGGGTGTCTGTCCTCTAGGGCTGCAGTGGGGCTGGCCAACGGGGCTAGAAACCAGCCCAGGGAAGTGCGTGATGGGGCACAGAGCTTGGCGGTTTGGAGCTCTGGTTTTCCACTCCCCCCTGCACTGGCGCTGGTTATACGGTGCGAGGTGCTCCCATTCTGGGGCAGTAGCATTCGAACGAATAAAGAAAACGGGGCAGCAAAGCCAGCCACCAAACACCACAGCCCCTGCCAGCCAGGGCTGCCATCAAAACCTCAGCTGCCTGCAGCTAACCTAGCCCTGAGCCTGGAGAGGGTTACACCTCTCCGGCTAGGCCTGCTGCAGCCGCTCCTTAAAACACCACCTTCCAACAACCTGGCAGATAATTGACACTAAATCCCCCCCAGGGAAGAAGTGATGTGTGTGGGGGGGTCACAGCTGTGGAACTAACTCTCCAAAATCATATCACCCTGGCTGACAGCGTAATTGCTCCTTCCCCCTGATCTTTAATATGGATCTTACATCCTTAAACACTCGTGTGTTATTTTAAGGGCTCCGCTCCCCCCCTGCAGCTCCCTCCTCCCCTTTGCCAGGTGAAGCGGGTGCTGCTGACAGTTTGAGATGTTATTTTCCTCCGGCTCTGAACTATCAGAAAGTTCTTTGGATGGATTGTAATTGGCGAGGCTGCGGGGGTGTGTGTGTGTGTGTGTGATGTGCTGTCAGAGGCGGGGGACGGGGGAGAGCAGGTGCGGTGGCACCTTTGGCATCTTCTGAGTCTCCCCGTGACGCCGAAAGAGCAAACCCACCCCCCGCCCCAGGATTTCCACACTTCTCTTGGCACTTGGGTTTGGGACACAACGCAGCAGCAGGGGGATGAAGAGAGAAGCTTCTGTAAAGGTCACGTTGACATGCAATTAATCCTGAGGCTGGTAAATGACAAACACAGGGGAAGCAGTACAGCGCCAGTCTGGAAGGAAAGGCGCATTTCACTGGAACGGGGATGCAAGCCTGTCGGGCGAAGGGCAGTGCTTTTCCAAGAGGAGAAGAGGGACTCACGACGGAGAGGCGGGGTGGGTTCCATTCCCAGCTGTGCTATGAGTTTGTGTGATGGGGGACTCGGGCACGTCAGTGCCCTTTCTGTGCCTCAGTTTCCCTCATTGTAAAATGGAGATAATGCTGCTCACCTCGTTTGTAAAGTGCTTGTAGATTAAAAAAAACCCTAGAAGAGCTGGATTTTCTGATTATTATAAGGGTGGCAGCTGGAGTTTACAGGACCTGTGCTATGCTGGGTGGCTCTGCTCCGGGACGGACGTCAGCTGCGCTACGCTATTGTCCAGAGCACCGGTGCATGGTGGGTAAAAAACGCCCCCATGCTGGTCCAGGAGCATTGTTAGGCATTTGAAAGCATGAGGCAGAACACACGGCTCAGAGCGGAGCTGTGCTGGAGCCAGGGGGCCAGGAGAACCCCAGCAAGGCACGGGCACCATAGGCACCGACTCCGTGGGTGCTCCGGGGCTGGAGCACCCAGGGGAAAAAAATAGTGGGTGCTCAGCACCCACCAGCCCCTTTTTGGCTGCTCAAGGAGGGGCTTGGCAGAGGGCAGAGAACAGTGGGTGGGCGGGGCCTTGGGGAGGGGGCGGAGTAGAGGCAGGAAGAGGCGGAGCAAAGGCCTGGCCTTAGGGAAAGGGGCAGAGTGGGGGCGGGGCCTCGGGGCAGAGCAGGAGTGGGGCACCCCTGGGGAAAAGTAAAAGTCGGTGCCCATGGCGGGCACCCCCGGCAGCCGTGTCCAGGTTCTCATGTCCGTTTCCCATTGCGAGGCGAACACCGGCTCGACGCCTGCTAACCTGAGGCCGCGGCCTCCATCGGTTTTGTGATTATCGACCTTCCTTCAACGGCGCGGCCGATCGCAGCCTGCTCCGAGCACACAGGGATTCACGGGTGGAAGGGAGCGGGCGGCTCCATGCACTCAATGCCTACCTAGATCGATGTGAGCTGGCCCGGGACGTGCCCCGGGACAGGTATGTGATCTGAGATGCCTGAGATCACAGAATGTGAGCCGGGAGTAGGACTCAGGCGTGCCAGACTGCTAGCGCTCATGCCCAAACAACCCATCCCTCTTTGGCTTTCATCCAGGCGTTGATGTTAAGGTCAAATCACAGAACGAGCAATAAATCCGCCTGCAGAGCCCGTGTGCCTGGCTGGGTGTTAAGCCATAAAAGTCATGTAGAGTCTGTGGGCTCCTGAACCAGCCACCAGCCCCAGCAGTAAACTGCCTCCGCACCCCACCTTTGTAGCTGCCTCCCATCTGGCCCACCTCAACCCTCTCAGGGACCCGGTGAGGTGGGGTGGGGTACACACCCTATCACAGCATGATTTGAACGCAGCACCGAAGCACGGACCTCCGCCACTTATTTACTATTCACATTCTTGTAGCACCTCGGATTCTCAGTCATGGACCAGGAAGGACCCATTGGGCTAGAGGGGTAACTCCATTAGCTGGCACTAGTAGTATGCTATTATCATCTGGAGACTAGCCCCTAGGGGCAGGAGACCACCCACTTTCTAAGTATGCAACATGCTCCCCTGGGTGCCCCTCCCAGGTCCCCATGGCTCACAGGAGTCCCAGGCCCAGTTTGCTCACAAGTCCTGCAAGGAGCTCGGGAGGGGTTGAGCTCCATAGCCCAAGGGCACACCCAGCGTGTTACACCGACTCCCTCACTTCCATCCACGAAGCTCAGGATGCTGGTTCTGGGCGCTGGCTGGCACTTGCATGGCCAGACCTGCGGGGTGCCATTTCTACAGGCCGCACAACCAGGGCCCTGGGGCTTGAACCCCGACCGCTCATCCCAGGAGGCTCTGACTAGGATGGAAAATGCACGATTCCTCTGCCTCCGTGCGGGGGAGAGACCATCTGCTGGGTCAATTCGTGCTCACCTAGCGGATCTCTAAAATAAACCTCCCGCTGGCAGCAGGGGAGGGGTGTCTGCCTATCCCCCCCACACCCCACAGCGCCCCCTCTCCTCCACGGCCAGCCCCCCTCCCCTCCTCTCCGAAATAAGTGGCAATTCCACAGCGCCTGTCTGGGCTGAGACGGGTGATCGATATGGTTGCTCATCTGTGCAGTTTGACTCTCCCTCCGTCGATGCAATCAAGGTGCCGGAGACAAGGGGCTGGCAGTTGGCGTGCGGGGAGCACGCGCGGCCCCTCCATTCAATCAAGGAACAGATGGGGAGCTGATGGAGTGTGCAGAGAAATCAGGTTTCTGTGATAACATCCTCTCCTCCACCCCCTCTTCCCCGCTTCTTAGGCAGCGATCAACACTCCTGCACTCCCACACCACAGCATCCAGAGAGACCCCCCCGGCACACGCGCTGCTGCGGCGCATTGATTTTCCATGTTCAGGAAAGGGCCGTGAACCTGAGTTGTGTTGCAAAAACTGCTTATTTCCTTTGGAGTTCAGTCCAATATACCT
>ML677373.1:22494124-22651474 GCA_007922305.1 Dermatemys mawii
ACTACAACATTCTAAGTTACATTTTCCTAACAATCATTTTCTTAACAGTTGCCAGGAGTCCCGGAGCCCCAGCGGGTTGCTGACAGGCCAGGCACTGAGGGCCCTGGTGAGGTTACCCAGCTGCAGGTCCTTTGGGGATTCTGTCTGCCATGGATCAGTTTAACCCCTCACTGCCCACACTGTCTGGCAGGGGCTTCTCCACATGGTTCCCACTAAGAAAGATGAGGAAGGCCGGGCATGCAGAGCGTCGGTGAAGTTGTCCATGCCTGGGATCCATCATTCATCAGACCCCTGCTACGCCAGTCACAGCCGGGTATCTCTTCCCTTCCCTCCCCTGTTGCCTATACCTGCTCCTGCTCCATCCACCTTCTCCACTCGGGGCTCTCTTGATTTTCCCTTTCAAAGGGCCCTGAACTGCACTCGGGACCAAGCTGTATCCTGGAATGCAGAGCCACTAGATCAGCCGCTCTCTGGGGCAGGACCTGGCTTTTTGTTCTGTCTTTGTACAGCGCCTAGCACAGTGGGGTCTCAGGGCCAGGGCTGGGCTCCTATGAGCGACTGCAAGAGAAATAATACAAATAACAAGAACAGCAGATGGGAGGGGGAGTTTCCCTCTAGACCCATTGGAGCACAAGCCGGGTGCAGACTCCAGATTTAAAGGTTTAGTTAAATGAATAGATTCCAAGGCCACTGTAATCATCTCATCTGACCTGCTGCATAACACAGGCCAGAGAACTGTCCCCAGAATAATTCCCAGAGCAGAGCTTTCAGAAAAACATCCCATCTTGATTTCAAACCTGTCAGTGATGAAGAATCCACAATGACCCTGGGGGAATTGTTCCGATGGTTAGCTACTCTCCCTGCCAAAAATATAAACTGTATTTCCAGTCTGAATTTCTCCAGCTGAAATTTCCAGCCACTGGATCATGTGAGACCTTTCTCTGCTAGACTGAAGAGCCCTTTATTAAATCTTTGTTCCTCATGTAGATACTTATAGACTGTAATGCGCTCCCCCCTTAACCTTCTCTTTGTTAACCTAAGTAGATTGGACAATTTGTGTCTATCACAATAAGGCAGGTTCCCTAAGCCTTTAATCATGCCCTTGGCTCTTCTCTGACCCCGCTCCAATTTGGCAACCTCCTTGTTGAATTGTGGACACCGAACTGGACACCGATTTCCGCCAGCGGTCGCACTTGTGCCAAATCTCCTCCCCGAGACTCCCCTGATTTCAAATTGTCCGTCGTGCATTAATTCAAGCCCTGAGACAGTGAAGATGCAGGGCCAGGTTTTCAAGGCCCCACACCGACCATGCATCCAACCTGCGGGGCCCTTTTGAAAACCTGCCCCAGTGGCAGACAGTAGCATAAGGTCTTCGGCAGCCTTTGCCTCTGGGTCTGTCCTTGCTTGTCACGGGGTCCCCTGACTGAGATCAGACACACTCGCAGGAGGTGCTCCCAGGCTGCACGCTGCTCTGGGAGTCGGTCATTTTTGATAGGTTGAGATCGGGTGAAATTCTCTCATTCGTGGCCAGTAATAAAGAGCATGAAAGTCATATTGAACTTGCAAACTCCTGATGAGAAGATACCTGGAAACAACAGCACCCTGCAGCAGGAGACAGAGTGAGGGGCTGACGGCTCTTGAATTTTAAAGTTGCTTTGCGGGTCTTTGTGTTACCGGGGCAATGCCTGGAGCTAAGGCCTCCGTGAAGAGTGGACTGATAACCAATAAAAGCTGAACTTCATAACCAGCCACTGGTTAACTCAGGAGTGCTGCCTTCATTCCCTTCCTGGGCAGGCTAGGACGTCAACCAATGGATTTCCCCTCTAGCTCTGGGATTTAGATGACCCCAGTTACAGGGGTAGGGAAGCGTCTGGCTCTCAAATGCATGGAGCACTCCACTTGGGCCCAGAAGTCCTGCAGGCAGCTTGTAGCAGAGCAGGGAATTGAAGACAGGATTTCTAAGCCCGCAACGGGTGCTCTAACCACTGAGCCAGGCTTCTTCCAGATGAGCGGGGCTCTCCCCTGGAGGGGGCTTCCTTAAGCGATGCAGCCTGGCCACTTGTTTCCAAGACCAACAACTGTTCCCCATCTGAAAATACCCTGCTGGGATGGAGTTGGGGGGGATTTTGTGACAGCATCTCCACCTCGTTCTCTCTGAAATGGGTGATTGTGATAGGAAAAGGGCTTTGTCCAGGTCTGACTGCGATGACTCGGGGCACATGGGGCTCCATGGCTCTTACTGGGCCACACAGCAGGGTCCCCTGGAAGCGCGGACCCCTGGCACGGGAGCTGTGAGAGCATCCCCAGCGCTTGGTAAGGGGCACACGACACCCCCTTGTGCTCTTCTTAAAGGGGAAGCCACCCTTCTCCGCCCTCTCAGCTCTCCTAACTCAGCGCATCCCTGGCTCAGATTAGACCAAGGGCTCTTTGGAGCAGGGACCCCGACTTCCTGGGTGCAATAGGCGCCCTGATACAGACCAGGGGCTCCAGATGCCACTGTAGTATAACCCCCCCACCCCCAGTTCTCCACGGCAGACACAACTCTTCCCCATGCCCAGCCCCTACCCAGGAATCCAGAGCGACGTGAGCGAGGCACTTCCGTGCCAGGCATTGCTTTGAAAATAAACCGCATTAAACATTTTAGGATGATATTTGAGTGCGATTGAATTGTTTAGAAGCTAGGGAGCACGAAATCGCTGCTCAGCAGGAAGTTGTATACCAGCAAGCCCCCTTCAACACCATTAATTCACCGTCTCCGGGCATTCAATGTGCCGCTCTGATGCTAGTCTTTCCAGCTAGACTGATGCTCCATTTCTCAGGGTCTCCTCCCTGACTGGAGTCTCTGATATGGACTTTCATCCCCACAGAAAGAATTGGCTTTGAAAAAATCACCCCAGCAGGACCCAGGCAGGGAGAACCCCACAGGGAACTGCTGTTCAGACAGAAGCCATTGTTTTTTGGTCGCTTCAACCTTGACTTGTGCCACGTTAACCAGGGGAGCGAGAGGATGAAAGCACTCGAGGAAATCTGCCTGAAATTCTTCCGTCAGCTGGAGATGCAAAGTGAGAGCAGATGGAAACGGTGAGCTGTGCTGTCAGTCCTAGGCGCCATACCTGTTAGGCACCGAAATCCGGCTCTGTGTCTGTCCTCAACTGAACCATGGCGGGTGCAAGAGCCTTCTGCTGTGCCTCTCCCGGAGCATCTTCCCTTCCTTGTTCAGTTCCATCACTCTCGCGCTCTACAGCTATCATCTGGGAAAAACTAACTCTCCCATCCGAATTCCTTTCTTCTCCCACTCCTCCAGCCGCGGGTTACAGACTCTGTGTGGCTCTAGCCCGTGATGTTGTAAGCATATTATTTATTATTTCTACTACCCTCATCCATTTTTAGTCTCTAAGTCTCTGTGAGTCTATTACTAACTCTCTGAAGTGTCTTTGTGAGGCTCCGGAATGAAAGAGACGCCGTAAAGTTTCACACGAAAGTTCTCCTCCGTATAGTACAGTTTGACTGTGTCAGACAGACAGACCTGACCCACCCTCCTCCCACAGACTGAGCTCGTCTTGACCCAGTGGGTCTGCCATGGGCTAGTAAACTGAGAGAGGTTGGGAAGAAGAGAAAGGGCTTCTCCTGTCCCAACCATAATGTGCAACAGCAACCTTCCCGTGGGATAGCTGCAGAGGGGAAAAAAGGAAAGAGTGTGTGTGTGGGGGGGTAAAAGCTAATTACACTGTAATTAAAACCATGCTGTGTGGAGCTGTGAAATGTGGTGGCCTTTGGCTTTCTGTGTCCTGTGCCTTTAAATGTCTCCAGGACAGGGGCCATGTTGTTCTCAGAGCTGCCACAGATTGTTACAAAGCAGCTGTCCACACCGCGCTCTTTCCATACAGATTCCATCTCCTCTGGCCTTGAAACAAAAATCATTTGATGCTGAAAGCAACCAGCTGCACAGTGACCTCTGGGGTCATCAGTGGCTTGTGAAGCCAGCAGGGCAGAATAGACCTCTGCTACTTGAATTGAAGAAGTAGCCAAAAGGAGTAGTAGGCTGTTATCCTTTGCAGACCAGCCCCTAGCAAGGGACGTGGCACTTGAACCAGTGACATTTGGGATCTGGAAACCGAGACCAACAAGCTAGCTCTGGCTGTGTTCCCCTGGGCTCCAGCAATGCCATCCTCAGTGTGGCGCAGCAGAGGAAAGATGGTTCCAGAGGCACCTGGCAGAGCGTGGCTGAAATTTACGGCCCCTCCATGGCCTTGCTTTCCAGTGCTGCTCTGTGAGCTGCAGATTTGCCGAGCTCTTCCGTCCCCGAGTGGAGCTGGTTTTGTGCAAAGTGAAAGTGATTTGGCTTGCAATCTCGTTTTTTGTCATCAGTCACTGCCCGTGACACCCGGCGGTAATAGAAGGGCACAGGAGCTCTGCATTTTCTATTTCTACTTGGCAGCATTTCTCCTTCACTGGGGACATAAATTCTGCCCTTTTTGTGTGTGCAGATTTTGCAGAATTACTCGCCTTTTGCGGAGCTCTATATATTCTGAGCGGCGGTGTATGCACACGGGGTGCAGGGAAGCGCTTGACAGGGGTGACTTAATTAGGGTGCAGGATTTTGTAGACAATGGCATACTGGTGCATTTGCATTTGGTCTCTGGAGAAATGCACTTGTCTCTGGACTGCTCACAAATGAAATGAGTTTGTGGGGTCTCTGGAAATGCAGCTTCTGCTGCACATGGCTGTAAATCACAAACCCAGCTCACTATGTGGCACATGAACAGCCGTTTCTCAAGACAGGACTGAGGATGAGAACATAGCATGGGGTGCTGCTGCTCAGGAATGGGGTGCATCAGCAGAGCTAGAGGAAAAGATGGGGAGACAGTAATGGAAGAGGAGAAGGTATTACAAACTCAGGACTAAGGGGCATCATCCAAGCTGGGAGGAGGGAGCAGAAGTGGGGAGCTGTGGATCGGGATAGAGGTGCTTCTTCGGCAGAGCTATGAATAGGAAAATTCTTGCCCAGCTCCGGCTTGCACCTACCCATTATTGGCTTCCCAATAATAATATTTTGTCCTTTTGTAGGCAACGGAAGATTTCAAAGTGCATTATAAATGTTAATACATTCAGGTTCGCAACATCCCTGAGTGGTAGGGAAGTGCTATCCCTATTTTACAGATGGGCAAACTGAGGGAGAGAGGGGTTAAGTAACTCAGCCAAGATCAAACACCAAGTCAGTAGCAGAGCCAGGAATGGAAGCCAAGAGTTCTGTGCCTCTGTGCTTAACCACAAAATCAGTTTTTAGTCTGTTAGCAGTGTTGCCATCTCCAAGCAATCAAACTTCCTGGGGCAGGCCTCCAAAATCATGAGATGGGCTTAAAAATCATGAGATTTTTACCAAAAATAAATTCTATGGTCTTTTCATTTACCTTCTGGTTTCTGAACCTTCAGTATGCACTCAGATCATGTTTTCAAGCTTTTCCTGCAACTTTGAGGGCATCAAATCAACTCATGTTTTTAAATAGCTGCTGAGATTCTTAAATAGTCATCTGACTCCAGGAGCTGAAGCTTTAAGAATTACCTCAACTAGTGCAAGAGCTGACAACATTGTTTTAGCCCATTGCTTCCTGGGAGACACAAAAAGCCACTCACAATGAACAAGGGGAGTGTGATGGGTTAGACATCCTCCGCTTTCCCCATCCGGGATGCCACCTGATGTGCTGGGATTTCACTGAGCCTGCCTGCTCCACTAGCATGGGCTCCCTCTCCCTGTTTTGCTGAGCCAGGCTCACTGGCCTCTGGCAGCACAAGTGCAGGCACACACGCACGCGCACGGTAGGGACGCTCCAGCTGTAGAGCCACACAGAATCTGGAAACAGCTCTCTGTGGGAAGAGTCAGCTAGGAAATGACCCCAGCACTCAAGTGCAGCTCCTCTCTGGAAAATACACCCAAAATAATATTGTCTTGTGCTGTAGAGAAATCTCTAATGCTCATAAATTCACCCCCTCCCTCAATGAGGAGTAAGATATGCACAACTTCTTGCCTGCCCTTCCAGTTAGAAATTGCACAAACTGGGTTTAATAATAAACAAAACAAGTTTATTAACTATAAAAGGCAGATTTTACGTGATTATAAGGGATAGAAAACAGAACAAAGTAGATTACCAAGCAAATAAAACATGTATATTAAGCTTAAGATCTTAAAGAGACTGGTTTCAAGAAATAATTTCTCACCCTAAATGTTGTTTTAGGCAAGTTGCAGAGTCTCTGTAGCTTAGAGTTCCACTTATTTCTCTTTACAGACTAGATTCCTGTCTTAGTCTGGACTCAGTCCCTGTCTTTCCCACTGCTCAGTTCCTTTCTCTCTTCAGGTACTTTCAGACGTCTTTCTTCTTTGGCAGGAAGGCAATGGAGAAGAGTCCTCTTTGCCTTACTCCCCGGCCTTAAATCCAATTTACATAAGGCGGGAATCTTTTGTTTCCCAATCTTGATCTTCCCCTCCTTTTAGTGGAAAATTACTAGCAGTCCAAGATGGCATTTAGTGCCAGGTGACAGGACCACCTGACCTAGTAGTGTCAGAGCTATGTCCCAGAATGCCTCTTAGGAAGGAGAGAGATTAGTATCTTCAAAAAGTCTTATTGTTTCTTCTTAATGGCCCATCAAGGCTGATGGCCTGTTGTCTGGTAGCTGTTTCCCCAATATGCACCCAGTTGTAATGGTTACATAGTCAATATTCCTAACTTTAGGTACAGAAATGATACAGGCATGCAAATTGGATAACCACATTCAGTAAATTAAAACCTTTCTGAGGATACCTTACAAGACCCATCTTGCATAAAATATATCTTATGCCATATCATAAGCATATTTCCATAAAGAATATGGGGTGTAACGACACAGGGAGGATGCAATTATTATTGCATTTTAGGAAGCTACCCCTAAGCATTCCAGTGCAGCTAGGCTTTGCATCAGGAGTTTAGACACAGCATAAACTTCCCGAGGGCTGCAATAATGAGTGACCCATTTGAAATTCTAACCCAGAGAGGGCTGAGCAGGCTGTGATACATAACTGCTATACATTTCCTTGCAGATGACATTGCTTGATTCAGGTGAGTACTGAATATGACACGCAGGTCATATTGACTATCATTGTTATTTTGTTTTACTAGAACATTTAAGAATCTTTCTAGAGAGCGCACACTGTGAACTTTGCTTTCTAAAAATCTTGTGGCTACATTTAAGGGTGGTTCTGCCCTGAAAAGTGACTGGGGAAAATGGCAATTTCTCACTCAACAGAGCTGCTCCCTCAGCATGTTTTGGGTCTGATTCTTCCTCTTCACTCACACCTGGTTTTCTGCCCATCTAACTCCGTTGACTTCAGTGGAGTGGCTCCTGGCTTACATTGGGGTGGGACCTGAATCAGGCCCTGAATATCCAGTGAAATTCAAAAGAGATGGGGACCCACAATTCTTATTACTTCTACTGTACACTGCGGGATTTGCAGCTGGACTCTACTAAAGCACTGACCAGCGTGAGTTCTCCTCTCCCCATCTGCCTAGGGTGGGGAGGGATGATGCCTGACAATAAATGATCTGGGATTTCATCCAGCGTCCCAGCTCTGCCTCAAGTGGGACTCCATCTGTTCAGTAACAACTAGGGCCACACATAACAAAAATGTGCAAAATCATTTTCCTCCCACAGGTTTACAAAAGCAAACGTTTTTGTTTTGAAAATTGTCATAAAAAAGTACTGAAAAGATTTTTTTTGGACAAAAAAGTTAGTTTCAGTTTCCCTCCCTTTTCTCCCACAAATACATTCACATTAAAAATAAAACAGGGAAATTTGTAAAAACACCCAGATTTCGTTGTCATTCAAAAGGCAGAAGGCTGCCTGTCTCTTGGCATTGCTCTCACTGTCCCAAGAAGTTCCAAGTTCCCTGCACCGGCTAGTAATGTCTCCTGTGGAAGTGCCTGGGCTGTCAAAGTTCGCTCTGAATTATGAGTCCTGGATTCTCTGAATTTCTCCTCACCGAGGCAATAGCTGAGGCAGAGCAGCTGGCTAAGGCCGGAGGATTCCACGAACCAATCTCTCTGTGTGGGACGGCAGCGAGTCTAACCCACATCGCCAGGTCCAAAGGAACACCGCCCTTGGCTTCTGAAACGGGGCATTGACTCCATCAGTCTGCAGCTCCTCCATTGACGGTGATCATGGAGTTACTCCAGTTTTGTATCCAGCCCTTGGCGCTCATCTCCTCCCTTCTCCCACAATCTTCTCATTTCCGCCGCTCTGTCCTGTAATGTCTGAAGCAGCTCTTCCCCGGCTGACCGATGGGCAGTGCAGGGCCCTGGCGGACTCCGCTCGGCCCTGGTTCTACCTTAGCCTGAGACACTGTTCTCCTTCCCAAGCAGCACATCTGACCCCGTTCTCCAACTTCTCCTCCATTAGCTCAAAATTCAAGAAACTGCCCCATGTATCCCAGCCTCTCCAATCTGCAGCTCCATGACAACAGTAGGGATCAGTACAGTGGTAACAAATTGTCCGTATTATAGTGTTTTACATCCTGATACCTGCCCTGCTAAACAGCTTATCTGTGAACCAAGTGAATTCACACTGGGATGCTACGCAAATAGCTGTCATGTAATAGATGGGGTACCCATGAAAATGAACACTTACAAATGGCTGTAGCATTTACTTAAATGTCATGCTGATTGCTCGCTGTTATACAGTGAGATGGGGTTTACTGCTCCTTCGAGTCCTCAGCCTTCAGAGGAATTTTTGTTAAATGCATAAGTAGGGGACTGTGTGCGTGTGCGTGCGTGTTTGTGGGACGCTGCCGGGTTAAAAGACATCACAAAACAAAATCCTCATGCCTGTGTGACTGGGGTTATTAGAACTGAAAGACGTTTTGCTTCCCTCTATTTACGCTGTTTGTTTACTCGACATTTCACTTACCTTGGACAATAAAAACTAGCCTAGTCAGTTTCCATTTTGGGTCTCCTGCACTTTCCCAGTAGTGCAATGTCTGGACTTCAAAGGGTGAAGACACAGATAAGGAACCTAAAGGGATTCGGTACCAAAATCCCAGTGAATTCCCTGAGACTGGTTCTTACTTCCTGCATACTCCCGACCTAAATCCAAGCTAAAACCCCTCTTTTCCTGTAAATTACTTTTAAAAACAATTCATTACCATATTTCTACTAATATCCTTTAAAATGTTCAGCATGACTCCCTGCGGTAACATTGTCCCTGTGGCCTATAAATATAATGTAGACAGCAAAGAGCACCAAAAGGCAAACCGTTAGGCTACAGTCAAAATCTATACCTTCATCACGTCTATTCCTCCCTGGATGAGGGATTTGCCAAGTGGCTGGCCTGGGTATAGCGTATTCATTTATTCAGATTTATGCAAATAGATTCATTTAACAAGTTAATTCATTTAGCAGGTCAGGTAGTTTTTATATTTCACCATTTGATACACAGATCTTAGTCTTTCAGCTGGGCGGTTATCTGCCCCCTCCAACGTATAGGTGAGTCTTTTGTGCTGAGACGGGCACATTTTTCAGCATGGACATGATCTACCTATTTAATCAGATAGACCTTCTCTAGCTATGCTGCTCCCGTCACCCTGTGCCTGGAGAAACCTGTTGGTGCACCACTAGATTCCCTGGGTGAAAGGGTCTGTGTTAAGGCGGGGACCAGCAAGGTCGCAGCAGTGAGGCTGCTTTGACCGGGGGAGGAGGGCAGGGGAACATTGCAGGCTGTAGCAGAGGGACCAATGAGCTGTTCGGGGCAGGGCTGGGTTTGCAGAATGCCCTGTGGCGGCTGCCAGAAGCTGGCCATTCAGTAAGTTCCCCGAACAGTGCTGCGGGTACGGGGCTTGAGGCTGAGGTGGTGTCGATACGCATCATGTTCTGGCTTCCAGAGGAGCATTGTGGGAATCATGGGTCTTAGACCCAGGGCTGTAGGTGACCGGGCAGGCCTCGGGCGGCACCAGCTCTGGCCCCAGCTAAGAACCCCTGGTTCCCGACTCCTACTCTGATCACCACTGCTCTGCCACTAGGACTCCCGTCCACGACAGCCAGGCATGGTGATACCAGCTGGGAATCGGACATATGGCGCCCCCTAGGAATTCCCCATCCACCGATTCAGCGGTGGACCCCAATGGATGAATCCGCTGGTGTTCTCCTTGAGCTCCAACCCAACACCTCACCTTCAAAATGGGAGCTCTGGGCAGGGTTCCACTCAGCCCAACCGTACCAAGGGGCAAGTGGTTCACTCCTCCAAGCTTAGGTGCCCGTGTGCCAGCATCAGGTTCTGCCCCCTTCCTGGCAGCCTGCACCTGCTCCTGGCATCAGGGTACAGATGGGGCCTCTTCCTGAAATCTGCAGGGATCTTCTGGGATGTGGTATAGCAAAACCACATGATCCTACAGCCCTCCAGACACCCCTTTGACAGCTCCAGTGGGGAGAGTCCCTGGCCCCAACCCTCTGGCCCCATCTGACGGATGTGTGCAGGAATCCTACCGAGCCTTTTCCATTCTAAAATACTTGACAGTGTGAATGCAGCAAAGTTAGGTGTCCAAAGAAAAGGATCCTGGTGTCAGTGGGAGTTGCAGAGACTTGGTGCCGCTAAAAAGCTAGGAGCCTAAATCTTAGTGTAGGAGCGTGACTTTAGGAGCTCACGTTTGGGCCAAAATCAATAGGGATATTTGGGCACGACCCACCTGGGCTAGCTTGAAATCAGTCAAACTGCACGACAGCCTCTGAAGTTCTATTACCTGTCCCCGTGCCCTACCCTTCCGTCCACACACCGGATCCAGCCGAGATCCGGAGGGGCTGGCTTTGTGGACTCTGCGATGGGGTGAACCCCCACACTCTGCACTCGGGAGCTGATTCACTAGCTGGGTGCTGGCCAAAAGGGGTGGAGCTAACCAAAGCCCCATTAGGGATCTGGGCCTTTTAAGGAGCTGAGGGAGCCCAGCGGAAAAGAGACGACCCAGGAGAAAGGAGGCTGCCTGGGCAGGGAGTTCCCTCTCTCTGGGAAGGGCCTGGGATAGGCAGACTGAGGAAGGTGGCAGACACGGGATTGATCCCTGTGGTGGGCTCTGGAAAGGAGGCTAGATCCAGGGAGAGGGTGGGGAGGTTTGTGAGTGGAAGGAGAAGACCTTGCTGGCTTATGGGAGCGGAAGAATTCCTGTCTAGATTTTCACATTTCGTTTACTCGGCCCTGGTCTCTGTCTTGCTGTCGGGGTCGTGTCATGCGTCGGCCTGGTGCCGCGCCGGAGCTCAGTGGAACTGCCCTTCATGTGGGCTGGTCTACAAGTCCCCTGGGGGCGTCTCCTCCCCGGAAACCCCACCCCAGCCAGCCTGGGAGCTGCGCGTGGACACTCTGCCCGGCACTACCGTGTTCTACAGCTGTCTGGTGGCGTTTAATGGGGCATTTGATGTCCTCGTTAGGAACGAGATGAACTCATTTGTATCTGTGCTTTGAAGGCAGACTCTAAATGTCTCGGCTCAGGGGCTGGGGGAGTTTGCACCTCGCGAGGAGACCTTTCTGAATGCAGTCCCAGTTACGTCTAGTAGATGCATTGCAGGGAAACATTAACCCTTGCTTTGCTGGCCTTTGGTGGCTGCTGGCTTTTGTGATGAGATGCACGCAGCGCCTTTCCTCTCAAAGCATCCCACCATGGTCTGTGCACTCAATCCACAGAGCGCCCACTGTGATGCGGCGGCTTCTGGGGTGGAGGTCAGCAGCGCAGTGCACTGCAGGACAACAATGTGAAGGTGACGCTTTTTCCAAGCGTGAGAGGGCCGGTAGGCCCCACACTGGCAAGAGAGGGGTAAGGAGACTCCAGGTCACTCCACCTGCAGCCAGGCAGAGGAGGAGACCTGGCCCAGCTGAGTGCTGACCAGGAAGCAGAGCTCTGCTACTTGAGCGAAGCCTGTCCCGCTCGGGGAGCCCTTTGGTGCGTGGGATGACTGGACCGAGGAGGACAGACAGGGGACCAGCTGCACAGAGACAAGCCTGGCGCAGAAGGGAGGATCTGGCTGACTAAGACTCTCATGACCCTGGGTTGTAGTTCACTCTTTTCCTTTTAGTTTTGGACCCTAATACTCAAGAAGAGGCTGGACTCCATGTGCCTTCGCCAGAGCGCTGTGGCACCACGCCCCTGCCTTTGAGAGGGGCAATACCGGACCATTGAGGACCAAAGCTGTGTCCTGATGGGCCACCAGGGGGCACGACCTAGACAACCGGGCCATACAATGACCCAGGGGAAAGGGCCATGGGCTCGGGAGTCTCTCTGTAGAGCAATCAGGACCTGGTGACTAAGGTTTGCACCCGTCTCGGGTTTCCAGAGTTCTGCTGTGTTAGCAAGGGCCATAGTGCCATTAGCTGATCCCTGACCCCTCTATCCTGCCTGCATCCCCTGGGCTCCATCACCCTGTTGGCACCATTCACAGGTGCCGGGAGCTGCCCAGGTGCCACCTGGATGCCCATTGCTCACGAGCTGCAGCTCCAGCCGTGTTCAGAACTGGGCTCTGGGCGGCTGTCAGGCCGGGGAGGGGAAGAAACCCTGCCCCGCATGGAGCCAGGTGACGGTGGCCAGCCCCAGAACGAGGGTGTCAGGCTGGGCAGGTGGAATTCCATGAGGGGGGTTTCACTGAACAGGTCGGCGCTGGCTGGGTATCTACACAGGACTAACCAGACCTCCCCACCACCCAGCGCTGGCTGCCCGGAGCCTCGCCCAACCTGGGACGGAGGCTGAGGAGCCTGGATCGAGTCCAGCTGAAACACAGTAACGGTGGGATCGATTCATAGCAGAGGCCGAGGGATGATTCCCTGGGGCCCAAAAGTTTACAGCTGGAAGGCGGGACAGAACACAGGGCCAGCTGCTCTGACACGGCTGCATGGGGGCCGATCCCAAGTGCAGCCAGTATGTTGGAGGGGCCAGGCATGCAACGCCCCAACTCCCACCCCCGGCCCACCCCCCGCCAGCAGCAACTCCCTTGCTCCTGTCCTTCTGCTCCCAGGAAGGACGGCAGCTGCGAGCGGCTAGGGGGGGAGTGGCGAGGCCCCAGCAGGGCAGCGTTGCCGTAGGTGTCTGCGAACGAGCCGACTGATTCACGGCGAAGTTAAGCGGATGAGCCTGGGCCGGGGTTCAGCTTCTCCAGAGACGATATCAGGTGTCAGCGTCACACTTTTCATCCGCAGCTTATTGAAAATCCTTTCGGAGGGAACAGGGCCCCTTGACAACTCCAGCTCCGAACTCCATCCCAGTTGCCACTCGACCTTTTAAAGCATCAGTTCCCGACACCGTCCTCATGACACGCTCCTGACAGGATAAGCCCTCCACAAATTAATACCCGGGGCAGCGCCTCGCACACGGTTCTTCCAAGCGGCAGCCGTTCCAGAGGCCCCGGTATTACTGATGACAAGCACAGTAAATCTTTCACCATGGCGATCCGTACGTCGCTCTCACCTTGGGTGAGGAGTACGGCTCTGCCAATAAACTCCACCGGCTTTTGTGAGCACGGACATGCTTAGGGCTGCCTGCTCTGTCACACAGCAGAGGGGTTCTCGACCTTTCGCTTTCTGAGCCCCCCCTCGTGCTATAAAAGCTCCAGGGCCCACCTGTGCCACAAGAACTGGTTTTCTGCATATCAAGCCAGGGCCGGCGTCAGGGAGTAGCAAGCAGGGCCATTGCTGGGGGCCCCACGCCACAGGGGGACCCACGAAGCTATGAAGGATGGCGGGGCTCAGGGGCCAGGGCTTCAGCCTCATGCAGTGAGGCTTTGGCTTTCTGCCCTGGGCCCCAGGGAGTCTAACGCTGGCCCTGCTTCGAGCCCCCCTGAAACCTGCTCGAGGCCCCCTAGGGGGTCCCAGACCCCTGGTTGAGAACTGCTGACAGTGTGTCCCTGCTCCCCACTCCATTGGCAGAGATGAGGAACATGGCGGCTTCTCCCAGGCCTCGTGGCTTTCTTTATTGCCCTTGTGTGCAGTGGTGGGGAGGGGAATCCCTGCAAAACAAAACGCAGGCCTGTTTGCCATCCCTGGCTAGGCACGTGCTGCAGGTGATAAGAACATAGGAATGGCCGGACTGGGTCAGCCCAAAGGTCCATCTAGCCCAGTATCCTGTCTGACAGTGGCCAGTGCCAGGTGCCCCAGAGGGAATGAACAGAACAGGGAATCATCCAGTGATCCATCCCCTGTCGCTCATTCCCAGCTTCTGGCAAACAGAGGCTAGGGACACATCCCTGCCCATCCTAGTAGCCGTTGACTAGCCGTATCCCCTCACTGAATTCACTGAACAAAAAATCTCTGGTGGGATGGTTTATCTCCCCAGGCGATTCTCCCCAGGATTAAGCCAGCCGATGGTGGGTGTGCTGCCCAGCACTGGACACCAGACCCAGCTCAGTCAGCAGCGAGTTTGCTTTGGACAAGAGCCCGGATCAGAGTTTGCTTTGGACAAGCTGCCAGGCCATCTGCAACGGGCTGGAGGTAACAGCACTTTGCCGTCCCCGCAAGGAATGCCTGGCCCAGGGAGGGGCTTCTGTCTGCTCCCCCTGTGCATGCTTTGTCTCCCCAGTTGGAGATCAGCAGGGGGTGGGGAGCTAACCGCTCCCAGCTGTGTAGATGGGGGCCATGGCGGGGCTGGAGGAAGAGCCATTGTCATAGGATTGGCTTCCTCCCCTGGCCTGACAAAGTCCCAGTTTCCTGACTGTGTGGCCTGGTTGCAGGACCTGGGTGGTGAGCATGGTTGAGACACACACAGTTGAGCCCGAAGCAGCGAGGGGGCAGGACGGCTGAGTGGAGGGGACAGGCTGACTTGACTTGGTCTAAGTCTCTGCAATCCCCCTCAGCGATCTGTGCTCTAATCTAGGGCTCTCAGTTGAGCATTAACCCACAGTACAAACACCCACCTCTCCAAAATGAGCTCAGTAAACTCCCCCGGCCTCCGAAATGACAGAACCGCCCACCCTCGCGGGGACCCCCCCATTCACCCAGCCCCGCGGACGGGTTAGAATCCACCTTGCCCTGTCATGGGGGAAAGTCTGGCACCGCCAGGGGAGGTCTGCAAAAGGGGCCTGGTGGAGGAGGTGGGCGGCACCTCCACTGGTCTGGCATCGTACAGCTAAATTCAATGTTCCAATTAGCCTCCCGGCACAGAGCCCAACCTCCCGGGCCGCTGCAGGACGTGCTTGTGGATCAGCCAGATGCTCTGCATGATTGGCACCTGTCAGGCACATTAGATGATTGGCAGCCTGGCATAAAGCCAGTAGCATTTAACATGGTGCCCTTCACATGTCTCATCGCCGGGCAGCGTGTTTAGCTAACACATTTGCCCTGTCTGCTGGAGTAGCACTATACGGCCAAGGGCCCCCGCGCCCTGACTCACCCTGTGTGGACGGAGGAGCGTGCAGCAGAGAGAAATCTGCCTCCAGTCCTGCCCCTCGGGGTTCTTCCTGTGCTCCCGCTGTTCCCAGCCCGCACCACAAATGAACCAGCGATAAATTGCTCTGCTTAAATTATGCATTAGCTTTTTAAATGGCAGTTTAAGCTCGCAGGGAGATGGATTTTTATCAGTGCCTGATGCCCACCTCAGGCTGTTAAATTTCTTCTCAGGTGGATCAGATGGGTAATAATTTCCCCCGTTAGCGAGACAGAGAAATTCACTCCTCTGCCCTGGTGCAGGGGATACAGAGTGATGCACAGAAAAAGGTCCCCACGCTGCTCCCTCAGTCCCACCCTACACAGCCCCCACTTCGCTGCCAGTTCTGGGCTCCTCACACACCCCCCGAGCTTGGCGGGTGCTCTTCATTCCTGACCCACTGCCCAGTGCTGGGCTCTCCACAGACACACAGCTCTGGCTGGCCCCTTCCCCCTACTCTTCTAGGTCTGGGCTCCTACAACACAATCCCAGCCCACTCCCCCACCCCAGCTCTGCCAATGTCCCTGATCATGCTATTCCAGTCCTGGGCTATCAAAGGTAACGTATTCCATGGGATAGTTCAGAAGTGTTGGAGTGGGGGACAGGGAGAACCCAGCCTTCCCAACGCTGGTGATTTTATCACAAACCTCACACTATTTCTTTATGGGGTTTTTCCTTAAAGCACCAGCTCCTAGAGTCCTGTGATTACTTGAAAATCCATGCTTTTATTTTAAAATAAGAGTGCGTTTCTGGTCCTTGTGGCTGAAGAGAGCGAAGCTAGAACACCAGACCTGCAGGCACCCTGAAGGATCGAAAACCGGGAGGCAAATTAAAACAAACATTTATGATTATTATTTTTTTAAAATGTCACGATTTTAAGCCAGTCCCCTGATTTCTGACTCTCGGGTTGGCAGTCCTGGGCACGTAACCCGGGGGAATCGGTTAGCACCTTCAGCCACGCGGAGCCATGAGCTGACCTTTCCCTGCAATTGCAGCCCGCTGTCAGATTGCTTAGTCTCATGCCAGTCCTCCTGTACTCAGGACCGAACATGCTCTCAGAGGACGAGATGGTTTCATGTGGTAGGCGGAGGCTTTGGCTTAGCCGGCGGTGGCTGAGGTAGCCTGATCAGCCCTGGCGTTCCTGCTTCGCGCCAGGAATGACAATCAGCTGAGATTTACGAGCCCGGAGAAGGGACCATTGCTCGTATCGGTGCTAATAAAGTTGCGAGCAGCTGATTTGCCGGGGCAGGCACCGTTCAGCATATGAGAAGCTGCTGGAGGCTCAAGGTTGGAAACACCACCACCCCCCACGTTCCAATTTGCTGCGTTTCTAAGACTCTCCCTCTGTTTCCTCCCCTCCGCAGGCCGTGATCTGAGCGCTACAGCCGGGGATTTTCAAGAAAGGTCATGTGGGGTGAGGCGATTCTCAGTCCTGCCTCCCTTCCCTGCCCCAGCGGGGAGGACGGCTGGCTGTGCCGTTCACCTGTCGGTCCTGATACTTTGGCTGCCACTGGCGGGGGGGTGTGTGGGAGGTGGATTCTAGTTAATTTGCTAACGTTACCTGCTTCCCTTCCCTGAACTCATCTATTTCCTTTGTCTCGTCTCCAGGAAACTTGCTCAGAAGACTCTGCAAATGTATAGGTGGTTGGGCTTTGCAAAGGCACCTGACCCTGCCCAGGGTCCGAATTTGGGGGGGCGGGGGGGAGATTTGCATCGAGGGCAGCAGCCAGCGGCAAATTGGATCTGAGCTTGAAACAGGATTTGGTGCCAGAAGAGCCAATGCAGACGCTTCCCGTCGAGGACCAGAGAGAGGGTCACCCCTTCACATGTGGGCCCCATCTGTCCCCACTTCCCCCTCCACCCTCCAGGAGACTGCAGTTAGGCTCAGCAGAGAATCAATGAGACCAGAGGCGCTCGGAGGGGAAAAGGGGCAGACGGGACTGGATCCGTCGGGCAATGAATGATCAGAAGCAAATAACAAATAACCAACCCCAAGTGCTCCTGCTGGCAGCGTCGCCAACGCTGGTTATTCAAAAATCAGGAATGAAGGCCCAAAAAATCAGCCACCTACCTTCAAACTAGGAAACATTAGGGTCCCTCTATTTGCCTTCTGCGTCTGCTTCTTTTGGGGGTCAGGTTTCCAGCCCTTTCTCTGCAGCTCACCCCATGTCATTTGGAAATGGCTTCCCAGGGCAATCCCGCTGGGACTGGAGCTCTAGCTGTTCCATGAAATCCCACGAGTCCCGGGCCAGTGCGCTGCGCCCTGGGACCTCAGCCCTTCTGCGTCCCGTTCCGCCCCAGGGCGGGACGGGTGACTGTGCGTATTGCCATGTGGGGGTCGACTAAACTAGTGCAGTGTGTGAGGAGTGTTTGCCGGGACAGGGGTTAGGACAATGGGGGTAGCAGAAAAGAGCCTTTTTTGAGCAGCACCCTTGCTCCCTGCTGGCCCATGTCCCTTTGACAAGGGCAGGCCAGCGGCTGGCGGTAGGTCGCGCCAACATTGCTGGTGAGGTAAGAGGCGGTTCTCGTGCTCTGGTGCTGGCCTGGTGTCTGGGAGCCGGGAGAGCTGACTTTGCCACTATGACCACAGGTAGTCACGTCCCAAACGTCTTCCCCTAAAGGCCAAGCAGGCCAATTAGTGAGACCTGTCGATAAACAGAGAATGACTCCCCCTGCCCAAAACTTTTAAATACAACCACAGAATAACCACACACACACACACACACACACACACACACAACTTCTTTGCTGTTAAGAAACTTTTCCAGGCTCATCAGAGCACTGGTGGCCAAATATAATCAAACAGTCCCTCTCGCCTTAATTTCAGTGTCACCCTTCAAAACCTTTAACACTTCCATTAAATCCTCTCTCCACCCTCCCACCCACGACAAAGGGAAACCAAGATTGCCAGGGGACACTTTAATATCCATCCATTCGAAATACAGCGGTTCTAACGGCACGGCAATAAAAACAGACTTTAATTTTAGCGCTAATTCAATATCAACAATTGGAATGCAGCAATAGGCACTTAACCCAGCGTAACCTGTTATTTTTAAGGACTATAATGAAGCGACTGGATATGAAGTGAGTTGTAGTCATTTTAACATCAGCTGTCACAGTCTAACTGTTCTCTTTTGTCTGGCTCCAGCACAATCAGCTTGCCTGCTTCTGCCAGGACCATTCCACTTCTGCACTCGACAGAAGATTAATTAAGCTGAGGTCCCAGCAGAGGACAAGCTCATGTGCTCCTGTCCACACTTGGTGATCCTGGGTTATGCAAGGACGGAGCCTGGGCTGATGGAAGAACACTGGGGGTGGAGGAACCAGCTAACTGGAGGCTTCAGTTATAATTGCAACCCATAAACTGTCTGAGAACTCATTAGAAGCTGTGAACTACTTACGGGGAACAAGTGTGGCCTAGCCAGGTACCCCTGGCGGCAGCAGAGCGGCCAGGGGAGGACCTGAACTTTCTGGAGCACAGCACTGCAGGGCAAGACTGGATTCTAATCTGATGTGCTATAAAAAGGAGCCACTCCCATCCTGGCCGGTCATAGGTGCAAACTCCCCTGCCTCCAAAGAGTGGGGCTTTTGCCCACTGCTGGACAGTCCTGGGTGCAGAGGAGGGAGCGTTGCCCTGGTTGATGGGCCGGACAGGGTACAATGTTTACAGCAGCTGCCGTCCATTGGGCATTAAAATCCAAAGATCTCGAAGCAAGTTACTTAATATGACTCCAAGAGCCAGCGCCTCTGCTTCCCCAGCCCTGGGAATAGTCACCCCCCTCGGACGGGTGGGGAAACCAAGGCATGAGGCGGAGACCTGACTGCTGGTGGTCAAAGCCAGCTCTCTCGGCCCCCAGATGCCTCTGTAAAGCAGCAAGCTTGTAAAGTCCTGGTTCTTGGCAGCATTCTCCTTCCTTCCTGAGGTGAAAGTTCCCGTAACCTGAGCACAGGCTCAGGTTAACTCGGGGCCTGTGTTCTATTGTTAGGAGACTCCCTGGCTGAGATTAGCAGAGTGAATTGACTGATGGGTCTAATCATTACAGGCTGAAATGCCTAGGCTCGCCATGCAGGCCCTGCAGAGACCAGGGCCTTCCGAGGTGTAACTCAGGCTGAAAGTATGCAGCAAAGCCACCGGTGGACAGCACGTCCATGGACCCAGCCATTCTTATTTAGGCATGAAAAGATTCAAAGCCAAACACAAAGGGAAAGGGAGAAAAAAAACCCTAAAACCAAACATCAAAATTGGAGATTTTTGTTTAGTGTGGAATATTATTTTTTTTTGGCTGAGAAAGGAGCATTTTTTGCAAACTTGCTCCAACGGACTCAATCTCTCCTCTGCCCCCTGTAGGCGCAAGAGCCTCCTTCTCAGCAGCCAGGAGCACCTTCCTGCACCCCTCCCTCGCACAGACCCTCAATGGGAGCCTTGTTGTCCCTCCCTCCCCCTTAGCTCTTCCCTCTTGTGCTGCTTCATCCCGTCTGCCGCTGTATGTTCTTCCATACAGCTGTACAAGGCGATCGCCGTTCGGCCGTGCTAAGCACAGAGGCGTTAGTGCGTGCTGGAGGAAAAGCAACCATGCAGGGCCACGCTGCGGTTTGATTCGCTTTCCTGCATTTCGGGGGTTTATTTTTGTCCCTTTATTCCCATCTTTTAATTGGTTTAACTAACTTGAGTGAGCAAAGTGGGCACGAAGGAGGAATGCAGGGAGCAGCAGACCGATCTCTTTGGCATTGGAGTCCCTCCGTGTCCCTAGCTACTGGTCCTGCATTTCATAAAAGCTGCTGACAGAAAGATTCGGCCTAACAGAATTATTTCCTTATTAAAGTGAGAGGTTGTTTCCCGGTTATTTATTCTCGCTGCCAGGCTTGGCTCCCGTCACTGGCCTCATTATTTCTGTGCTCGTGCAATTAGGCGGCAAACCGGCCCTGTCCAAACAGCATTTGGTGGCTGTCGAGCACACATGACTGCTGCTGAGAAGGCCCCTGCAGGCTCCGAAAACAGCCGGCTGAAGCAAAGCCAATGTCATCGCCTTACTGGCTGGGCTTCTTCGCTGGCGGCCTCCCCAGATGGGGACTATCTGCTGTGGGTGCGGGGGGAGAGCAGCTCACGGATTGAATAGAAGCCAACAGGGTGATATCATTCTGGGAGCGTCGGGGGGCAGATACGGGGAGTAACTGTCCTGCTCTGTGTGGCAGTGCTGACCACAGCTAGAGTTCTGGCCCCACGCTTGGACCAACTGGCAAGAGCTCAGAGGAGAGCAACAAAAACGGTCAAAGGGTTAGAGAACCGGGCCTAGGAAGGGAGGTTAAAAGCCTGTGGAGTGTTGAGTTCCGAGAAAAGGAGACTGAGGAGGGACCGACGGCTGCTATAAAGAGGACGACGGTCCATTGTTCTCCGTGTCCACTGACGTTAGCACACATAGTAATGGGCTTCATCGGCACCAAGGGCGAGCGAGAGGTTAGCTGTTTGGAGACAGTGTCTAACTCTAAGGTTTGTTAAGCTCCCCGGCACCCACAGGAGGCTGTGGAATCCCTGTCACTGGAGGTTTGTAAGGACAGGCTGGGCAAACCCTGGTCAGGGATGATCTAGGCTGCCTTGGTCCTGCCCCAGCACAGGGGGACAGACTTGATGACTTCTCCTCCTGCCCTACATTTCTATGAGTCTTTGAACTAAGCCACTCAGCTGGTGTGCAGAGGCACGGCCCTTCCTCATTCACCTGGGAACTTCCTGGCTTGGCAACTCCTTCTTTCTAGGTACTTGGAGAGGCACCCCACTGCCCCACCACTCGATTCCCCCACGTGCCCTGCCCCCCAGAGCAACATGCGCTACCCATTTCACCTCCAGCTGGCAACATTTCCAAATGCAGCTGCCCCATCTGGAGGAGCAGGAAGGGGTTTATGCTGCAGCTGGCCTAGCATAGAGGGCAGAGGAGAAGGGGGTCACATTAAGGAGGCCGTGCTGGCGGTGGGGCAGAGAGAGACGCCGTACAGCTTGCATCTGTAAAATGGAGATAACCACCTTCCTGTCTCCCACGTGTGCTTGTCTGGTCTGTTCAGACCATCAGCTCAGCAGGGAACTGCCCATCATGTGGCTCTAGACCATGGATGCCCTAGTTGGCCACAGGGAGTAACCAACTCTTGGAGCAGAAGAGTCCGTCAGGGCTTTCCGCAGAGGGCCGGGGGCGGTTTGGCCAGGTAAGGTGAGGTTTCCTGCATGGCACTGGGCTGGCTGGAGTTTCACATCTCGTCTTCAGTACCTGCCTGCCTGGCACTCATTGAGTTCTCAGAGAAAGTTAAGTTCTTTGAGGCTCGCCCCCAGGTAAGCCGCAGCGTGTGGATTGACCTGTGGTTAGCAGCTTGAATGAGGCCTGTCTTGAAAAATTAATCTGAATCTGGCAGGGAAAAATAGGATGAAGGGGAGCGTGGGAGGTGGGGGGTGGCGGGGCCGGGGGTGGGCAAAGGTGAGGTGGAGGCAAGGAAGAAAGACAGGTTTTCAAAGTGAGCCTGTCCATGTGTTTCAACAAGGGGCACCCGCTCCAGAGCCGGCCCTTCCACCGGCGTGTCTGTCAAACAGAAAATTGATAGCAGAGCAGCTTAATTCTTCGGGGCTATCCCGAGCGCTCCACGCTGCTCTGCTGAGCCTCTCTGCCGCCGGCGCAAAGGGGAACCGAGCTAGTGGAACGTCTCGCTGCGGGCTGGCGTCAGATGCAGCTGGCTGGACCCTTGGGTTGCGTTGTCCAGCGACGGAGACGGTGCTGCCAGGAACTGATGGGCGGCAGAAGGCACACACCAGGGATTAATACAGCTCCCCTTACCCACTGAAACCAGCAGGGTTACTCCAGATTGACTTCGGTGTAACTGGGAGCAGGGTTTGGTCCTGTCTGTCTGCAACACAGGGGCCACTTCCTCCAAGTCTAACGGGACTCGCTGCTCCTGATGCATGAGGACCTTGACAGTCCTATCGGTTAGGAATGGAGGTGGGGGAGGACACTGCGTCCAGCAGGTAGAGTGACCAGATGTCCCATTTTATAGGAACAGTCTCGATTTTGGGGTCTTTTTCTTATAGAGGCTCCTATTACCCGCACCCTCCACCCCCGTCCCGATTTTTCACACTTGCTGTCTGGTCACCCTAAGCTGAATGCAGAAGAGGATGGGAAGTACAAACCTGAGGATGGGGCCTTAATATGGCCCGGGGCTGGAGAGAAGATGTAGGGTCCATGACTGTTCGGGGAAACTCATCAGCCCAGGATGGGCTGAGTTTCTGATGTGGGTTTTGACTTGAGGCATCCAGTTGAAAGGGGAACCACACAAACTGGGGGGGCGGGAGGGAAGCTCCTTTCTCCAGCCCCTAGTTCAGCAGGGAGGGGACCAGTTTCAGTGGCTGTCTGTCCAGGTATGAACAAGTTGCACTTTGCCCACAGTGCTCTCTTGCCGTCTGCTGTCCTGCCTACGGGGATGGATCTGCTAAGTAGAAGACGACAGATCCCACCAGCCTCTCCTGACACTGCACAGCACCTTCCTCCTGGGCAGAGAAGGGAAAAGTCCTGAGCCAGGAAGTGGCACTGGCCAGGCTGTGGAAGCAGTGGCCGCAACGCCAACCAGAGCAGCGGGGAAGCTGAAGCAGCAGGCGCCTTGCGAGCAGGGAGTGGAGTGAAGCTGAATGCGGAGCAGATTCCCCAAAACGCACCTGCAGAGACCCACATGGAGCAGGAGGTGACTGCGGGATGTTACAGTGGCGTGCAGGTCTACATGGCACTTATAGGGTAATCCGGAGTGCCATTACCCCACCAGTGTCAGTGGAGTTACTCGGAATTTACCTCAGTGCGATGGATCAGAACCTAGCCCTTCTAGAGTGTGGTTAAGCCAGTTCCACCAAGACCTCCAGCTAGGACAAATATGTCCAATAAAGCCGCTAGTTTGTCTCAATGCCCAAGTCTCAGTGTCTCAATTAAAGATTCTTGGTGACTTGAGGACACAACATCCAGGTCAAACCGAGTGACGCATCTCTGCAGCAGTTTCATCAACTGCTTTAATGAAATGGCCTGGCATAGACCCGGGACCCCAGCAGAGTAATATATGTCTGGTCGCATTAACATCACTGCCGTGGTGGGGATAATAAAGCGGGCAGGGAAGGGAGCATTACCTAGGGCCAGGGCATGTAGCTAACAATTATCCTAATAGGAATTTAGTTTACAGCAATAAAGTTGTCGGCTGTGTGAGCCTGCCAATATTTATGGCTGCCATTCACGGCCTCCAAATAGTCGCTAACTTCAGCCCTTTGCAGAGAGGCCCCTTATTAAGCTCAGTTATCAATAACCCGAACATCCCCGGAGCGTGTCTCTGCCAGTAATTCCCTGTCTGGTTGTGGGTTTTCTCCAGCTGCTAATCACAGCCAGCAATCAAGGCCCTCTGACCTTTCTTCCCTCCTAACAGCAGGTTAGAGAGGCTGACTAGAAGAAATTGCTCAGCGGGAAACCGATGCGAGAGGAGGGAGAGAAAAAGGTTCATTTTGACCTGATGTTCCCAGCCAGGGGGAAATAATATCTCCAGCTTGTGAAGAAAACATTTAAACAGCCTTTACCCTGGCCCCAGCCAGCCAGAGCCCTCTGGTGGGCAGGAAAAATGAGTTGTCAAAAGGAGAGCAAAAAGCCAGCCGACATTTTGGAATCCATGACTGGGCCTGGTTGAGCTGAAGAGCCTCCTCCACCTCACGCCAGGAGTGGGATCTAAGGTCAAATCATCCCAGCCCGGCTCATTTATCCTGGCTCCCTGCAGGATCGAGAGATAGCTGGGGAACAAGCTCTGTCTAGCCACAGACTCCTTCCTGGCTAAAATGGGCCAAGTATCTCTGGCGTCCCAGGCAGCCCTGGTTCTGTCTTTGTCCGCGAGCTGTCCAGTCATTTGCCTCTTGCTCCTTCTGGCCTGTTGCTCACAGCTCCCACAGCCAGGAGAAGAAACCAGCCGTCCTCTCTCAGGCCACAGGCTCTGGGCAATTGCTCAGCCTGGGCCCAGAACTTCCATCGCCACTTTCTAGGCTATACCTGTTGACGGGTCATTTAACGCCCTAATTCTTTACCCCTCCTGGTCAAGCCACTAGCTGCCCCGAGCCCTCAACACCGAGGTTGCCGGTGCCACCAGAAGACACTTTGGTTGCAGCTTGATTAAGTGGACAAGAACAGGATAACCAATGCCACTGCTCACGCCCTCCTCCCCCCGCCCTCCAGCACGCCATGTCCATCGTGCGGCTCAAACGTGCACTGCAAAAGGAATCTGCAAGTCCCCTGCGATTGGGTACGTTCACGAGGAAACACCCAGGCATAGGGAGAGGGCCCAGTGCTTGGTCGCTTTGATCAATAATCCAAAGAGCGTATTGGCAGTATAACGTAGGCCTGATGTGCAACACACTAAGCTATTTGTCCTGAGCTGCTGTTCAGAAGGGCTGCAATCAACTCCCAAGAGGGCACATCCTGCTAGCCAGGGCAGGGAATGTCTCTTTGGCAGAGGGAGTTAGGATAGAGGAGGTCCTGGAAGGAAACCTTAGAAGCTGAGGTCATGCTGGGATTGTTTTTAGTTACCAAGAAAGGCAAATCCTGTGGCAGGTGAGGTTAGATGCCAAGGGTTTGATCCAACACCCAACGAAATGAGCAGAAAGATGCTCATTGACCAGGCATTGGATCAGCCTCTCACTCAGACCCATGGCTGTACCCCACTCTAGGAGCTTGAAATCTGGTTCCTTGGTCTTCTGTCAGGAGATGGGACTTTCCAACATTCCACTCCTTTGTTGTTGCAGTTGAGTTGCACATGTGGGTTAGTTATCGCAGGGCTGTTCAAGAATGCTGGGCTGTGGGCTCTGCTTTGTTTCCAAAGGGTAGCATGGTGTACACCAGGGATGTACACATGCTAGCTTATTTTTGTAGGGTTGCTCATGACTTTGAGACTGTTTCTTTGGTCCGCCGTATCTAAATATGGCTGGATCACTCTATAATTGCACAGAGCACACAGAAAGGCATCTCCCGTCCCTGGCAAAAGCCTCCACCACCCCCATTTTCCCAGCCCCCACAAGGAACTGAAGACAACCTGGTACTTCTCACAGCCCTGTGTCCCTATTTAATCAGAGTTCTGTCAACAGAAGAAATAACAACTTTTAGAAGAAAGCCATCACCAACAAAATCCATGGGCTTGTAACTTCCCTCCCTTCAATCAGCTAGAGCCCAGAGCAGCCAGCTGGCTTCCTTACTAAGTGGATGCAAATTCACTTACTAGCATGTGTAGCAGAGAATGACTTGCTCTCACTTCCTGGCGCTGTTAATGCCTTTTCCATCACAGAACGGGAGCTTCGACTTTGTAATCTGGCAAAACTGTCAAAACAATTTGCTCTGGGCGCCGTGACGCTGCTGGCATCCCTGCGTCCCCGAAACATGCTCTCCGCACCCTCCGCCCTGAAATCTACAACGATTAAGGAGCTGAGAAGGAAAGGAGATGGAGAAACTCCCCAACCGTGAACACGAACGTGTGGGTATGTTGTGCAGGGATACCGATCGCATAGAGACAGCCAGCAAAGTCCCCACTCCTGGGAAAACAGAAATCTTCCCACGGTGAGAACACAGGTGGTGACTACAGCTATCCCTGTACTGTCTCCCCAATCCTTGAAGGAGAATCATGACAACCATACCACCTCTAGGGCCCACCAGATCAAGCACAGTGGAAACTTCAACTTCTAACTGAAGAGCAGCCCCCAAGCAGAAGCGGAGGGCACATGGCTTTAGAATCTCATTGGGGGAATGCACACAGCAGCACACCAATTCCTTATCTGCAACTGAGCTGTAGCCATGGCCGGGGTTTGAACCCACAAACTGCTGGTTACGAGCTCAGGTTATCTGCCAGAGTTATACAAACACTTAACCTAGCTGATACTTGCTATGCCCCAGGGAACTGCCCATTTAAACTGATGGGCACTAAATGAACACAAGAGACCCGCTGAATCCTCAGAGAAAAGATCCACTGTTCACCCACCCATCTCCACAGAGCAGGAGAATGTCCAGACCCTGAGGGAAGAACTAATTCTGTTCCCAGGACCAGACACAAAACTCAGCCCCAAAGCAACAAACTGGGCAAACTCCATGGTGTGGCTCCAAGTGCCCAGGGACTGCCCTATGGTTTGTGAGCGCTCTGCATTTCTGAAGGTAGGCCAGCCAGGACTAAACCGATGCTTGGTAACCCATGACTACTGCAGTTTGGTGCAACGGAGACCTAAACAAACAGCTGGGATTCCCCGATGAGGTTGAGCCTAAGTCGTTGGTTCTACAACACTTACTTTCCACTACTGCACACAGGGCGCCTTCTGGGATGGGCTTCGGGGTCTGTGCTGCACTCCAGGGATCTCTGGCTTGTGGAATGCTCCTGAGGGGACTCTTCCAGGTAGTGTAAGTTAGAGCAACCCCGTGGCTGCTCTAACATGTACCCAGAATTTGCTCGCTCAATTCCTGACCAACACCAGGACTGGAGGAAGCATTTTGGTGGCATTGTCTCCACATCCATGCCCCATGGTTGTGCCCTGTTTATGCACCATTCCCCACCCTTCTCTGTGTTGTGGTACCCATGGATAGGGTTATGCTGAATAGTGCGAATGGCTGCCAACCAATGAATGCATCTTTGATCCAAAGACAGTCGTGGACCTCGTTAATGTCAATGGCAGTGACAAGTGCTCGTTCAGACTCATCAGAAGGTGCAACCAAGCCCCTTTATGTAGTAGAGAGTGCTACAAAAAATGGAGGGACTACCCAAGCCACATGGCAAGTCTGAGCTAGGTGTGGGCTCAGGGGTTTCCCAGATTCCTACAAGGGCTGGAGTGGAGATGGGTTTTGAAGCCTGGTGCATTGTTGGAACAGGAAGGCAGGAAGCAGTTCTGAGTATGACCCTAGGAGGAAGCAGAGACACAGAGCTCCTTGTGCGCAGAGCACGCTGGAGGAGTGAACGTGGGGGTTTCTGAGCTAGGAAGCTGCCAGCTGCCGTTTGTTTCCACCGCGCTCAGGGGAACAGGACTTTGGGCGCATTTTTTGTAGATGAACAAAAACATCCCTGACTCAGAGCGTTAATTTCTCCTCCTAACAGAAACCACCCTGCAAGGGCAGGGGCAGAGGCAAACCACTCTGGCCCAAGTGCAACTGTAGCAACGGGGGTCTGCACCGCTTGAGAGAAGATACCCCACTTCTTAGAAACAAGCCCCACCTGATCGCAGGTGTTTCCACAGGAGCAAGAGACCCTGTTAATTACCAGCAGAGAGCGAGGCCCCTTCAGAGCCATTAGACGGCAGAAAGAGGAGCTGTTTTTAAAGTAACATCACGGGGGATTTTTATTTTTTTTTTATTCCCAAGGTCACTGAATTTAACGCCTGAACTTGCTTGTTACCAGGCACAACCAAATAACAATGACAGATATTTCTGCTTGCTTTACAGCATCCGTCTACGGTTATTAAGGTTTCTTAAAATGTTTTCTTTGAACGAGAGAATGAAAGGAACGTCAATAGGATTCTGGCAAATGACAGATTGCAGGAAATAATCCAGCTTGTCAGCACAGGACTACATAACCTTGATTTCACTATATATTTTTTCCATGCCAAAATTTACAATTCACCAGGTAGCAAGATGGAGGTTCGGCAGGACCCCATGTGGGGCTGATGCTCTGTGGGCTGGACAAACACTACATTTGACCTTTAAAGGTGCTACAGTTCGGGATTTCTCAGCCGAGATGTAAAAACAAGACCAGGTCTTGTAAGAGAGGGAGACTCTAACCTAGGAGTCCTGGCCAAATTCCAACTCAGAGGATGACACTCTGGGTAAAATTGTCAAATGTGACTTTGGACTTTGGGTTTCAGCTTCGTCCCCAAGCCCCAGCAAGCAGGGCTGGCACAAGGTATTGTTCCGCAAGCGCAGAGGGGGGCGTCGGCGCCCAAAGTCCTAGTGTCCATGGAAATGCTGCCGACAGGCAGTCGATTTGTTGAGCTGCTGCTGAATTCTCAGCGCCATGTGCATTTCGGTGGCAATTCAGCGGATACTAGGACGCCTGACAGGCTGTTGAGCTGCTGCCGAATTGCTGCTGCATGGGGTAAAAAGCCGCCCTCCCAATTCTGCTGCCCTAGGCAACTGCCTAGGTCACCTAATGGGTAGCGCCGGCCCTGACAACAAGTCTAAGCCAGCCCTGGCTTAGCCAGGACCACTTTGGGGTCCCGACCCACAGTTTGAGAACCTCTGGTCTACACTGAAAGGTTATCTCAGCATCGCTAGATGGGTCAGGGTGATGAATCTCATGTCCTGAGCAGCAGACTCCATGGATCTATCCCGTGGGGCCAAGTCCCACCTGACATCCCCTGAGATGGCGTCAGAGCAAATTCATCCCAACAGAAATGCCGCTGCGCTAGCCGTACTTTGGGCCCAGGGGCCAGTGGGGCTCAGCCATGGAGCCCCCAGCCCTAAACTCCCCAAAGCTTGAGATCAGGTCACCCAGCAGAGCTGAGAACAAAACCCAAACCTCATGCTGCCCAGTCCAGGGCTCGCCCCACTAGCCCACACAGCCTGCCAGGATGCTCCTGCGGGTTGGCTGTCATGGGAGGGTGGGGTAAGAACCCCCAGGGATGTGTGGAACTGGGAGTGCTGGGGGTGCTCCAGCACCCCATGGCTTGAAGTGGTTCCATTCTATAGAGGATTCACAGTTTGGTTGAATGGCTCAGCATCCCCACTATAAACACTGTTCCAGCCCCCCCGTGCTCCGAGTCACAGAGGCAGCAGAGGAGGAAAAAGCAAAACCTCTTCCAAACCATCTCTCTGCCAGTGGCCATTTGACAGGCCTTTCCCCTCCCTCCCCCGTTCTCCTTTCACATCAACATTCAGTCGGGATTTTTTTTGTCCCCACCCCCGTGCGCCGTTCTCTGCATTGCTTCCATTTTTGTCTAACGCCGGCCGTGAAAATTGGTGTGAAATAAAAAGGCATCTCTGCCCACAGATGTAATCAATTGAACTGGCAGGGCACCCGTGGACACCAACAAGAAGACGGGTCATTTGCTGCGTACATTTCTTTCCCCTACCTTTCCATTCATCGCTTCCCTCCCCCATCCCCCTCACCCCAGTTTTCTCTCTCTCTCTCTCTCTCTCTCTTTTTTTCTTTTGGTCTTTTTTCCCCAGCTTCACTTTGATCTTGTTATTTTCCGCTTTGCATTTAATGGAAATGAACCTGGGGTTTTTTTGTGTCCTTTGATTCGAGGTCATTTGGATGCTGGAACATGCTGCAAACACCTCGGATTGATGTGCTCCCGCTATCGAGGCTAATTTCTGTGTGTTCTGTTAACTCCATTGATGGTAGCATCAAGAAGCCCTTTAAATTCCTTGGTCTTGCTCTGGGCCCAGAAAGAGCATCACTTTCAATGGAGGTGTTTATACTGGAACATAAAGTTAATAGTGGAAAGGGTTCTCCAGCTTCATGCTCCAGGACATGTACCGATCACCAGCTGAGGGTCAGGAAGGAACTGCACCCTCCAGTATAGTACTGCCACGTGAGCTCCATCCTGCCCTCCTCTGAAACCTCCAGCAGTGAACACCACTGTCAGATAAAGGCGGTGGCAGCTTGCCTTGAACTGGTTTGGGGGGGGTTGCCAAGCAGCCCAGGGTGCAGAGAGAGCTCCGGTTGCACCCAGCACGCTGGCTGAGGTGGGGGAGGGGCAGGCACTCACCTGGGCCTCGGAAACCCATAGCTGGCTGAGGAAGCAGCGTGGTCAGGATGGCTGCGGTGGCATGGGGTCCCCACTCCCCTGCTCAGCTCCCTGCCCTGGCTGGTGCTTTAGCACAACTGGCAGCGACTCCTGCTCTGGAGGGGGACCAGCCCCATGATTAAAGGGCCTGGCTCATGGCCTCCACTTCCCTGCCCAACCCAGCTGCACCCCTCTCCCTGGCCCTGAGAGGGCTGGGCTGGAGGATAAGCAGGGCCTAGGCTACCCCATCTCACACCTTCTGGGGACAGAGGAAATATAGTGCAGGACTGGAAACATCAAACAAGTCACTGCACTGGTAGCATAAGCCCAAACCTCCAGTGGTTACCAGGAGAGTAATGCCAAGTGCAGCTTGTCGAACCCTGAGACATACAGCCACAGGGACCCATAGCTGGAGTCAGAGCTATCCTGTGCTGGGATTTACATCTGCAGCTTTGCAGAGAGAGGAGTGGGCCAGTGATTAGAGCACTGGCCTGTGAGCCAGGAGATCTCTGTGCTAGTCCTGATTATGCCACCGATCGGGTGTGTGACCTCACACCTGTCTGTCTTTGTTTAGACTGTGAACTCGTCGGAAGGGAGGCTAGCTCTGGCTGGGTTTGGGTAATGCCTTGCACAATGGTGGATAGAGCACTGGATTGAGACTCAGGAGACTTGGTTTCTACTCCAGGCTCTGTCACTGATTTGCTGGGTGGCCCTGACCAAGTCACTTCACCATTCCGTGCCTCAGTTTTCCCACCAGTTAAATTGGGAAACAGTAATAAGCTCCTTTATAGATCTACTGATGAAAAGTCCCAGGCAATATCATTGTCCCAGCAGGCGCCTCTAGGTGCTACTGAATGCAAAGAATAATGATGATAACCAGAAGCAATTATTGAAATCATGCCTAGAATATCCCCATGCTCACAGCCCTCCTGATGACTTATTTCCCCTTTGCGTGGCAGGACCAGTAATCATAATTATTAGGAGAGAAAACAAGTACGTTATTATTCTAACCCAGGATTCCAAACCACTTCATTAGAAACTGTGCACTGGTTGGCCAGTGGCTTAACGATATCTGAAGTGACTCCACCAACGATCGCAACACATTGTTTTGAGTCATTTGCATACTGCCATCCGCTTGGTTACGATGCTGTGGAAGAGGCCTCAGGTCCCCCTCCCCGCCACCCCACTGCTAGGAGGTCACAGCCCCAAAAATGCTGCCCCTGGTGGTAATACAGCTCTGGCTGCTGGTGACAGTGCTGTGCCCTGTCTCTCCTGTTCATGAATATGCACAGAAAGCTCACTCCAGCCGTCTCCTGCTTCCTAGAGAGGTGGGCTGCTGCAGAAATGGATACAGGTTTCATTTTCCAGGGGGATTGCAGCGCAGATAGATGAGCTAGAGAGATGCTGGAGAATAAGAAAAAGAAGAGTCAGATGGGTGTAACCCTGCACCCTTTCACTGGGGGTGGGAGGGGAACAGACTTTTCAAAAGACCATTTGACAAGGGCTCCAACCGGCCTGTTTGATTTCCTGCACACACCGAATCTGTGGACAAATCTGCAATCATCCATCACTGGCAATGACAGCCCTGCCTCCAATTCCCAGACCCCAGAACAGAAGGCTGGAGAGGACGACGTGCTGCCACAGGGAGTGGGAATGCGTGTGATAAAAATCTTTGTGTTATTGAATCCCAGTTGGGCGACTGCTGCTCCAGGGAATTCAGATAGATGCCGCTGCCCCTGGTACCGCTCTGCCTCAGCACTGCCACAGAGATAGCTCCAGATTTTGCACAGCCCAGCGTTTGAGGGCATGGGATCCTGGATTTGGACTTGCAATGCCCATTGCAAAAACCCACCAAGGCTGTGGTGCAGTCTGCAGCCCGTTCCACGACTGCTACATCCAGGCCAGGCTCCAGGAGACCCTGTGTGGTTCATATACACCATGTGTGCATTATCAGAGGGGTAGCCGTGTTAGTCTGGATCTGCAAAAGCAATAAAGAGTCTTGTAGCACCGTACAGACTAACAGATATGTTTGCATTGTTATTTCAGCCCTGTTGGTCCCAGGATAGCAGGAAACAAGGTAGGGAAGGTAGCAGCTTTTATTGGACCAACTTCTGTTGGTAGAAGTACCAAGCTTTGAAGCTTCACAGAGCTCTCCCTCAGGTCAGGAGGGGCCAGTAACCAGAGTGTCTGACATGCCAGCTTTCACCTGAGTCCTCAACATTTTTTTGTGAAACAGAATTCTTGTTTTCCAGTCAGTCCTAGTTAGCAGCCCCTCATCCAACAGTGTAGAAAATTCCTGGAGGCTGCCTGGGTTGCTCCAAGTCCCTTCCAACAGATTCATTCCTTCTGTGCAAAGGACCTAGAGAGGTTTATTAACATCAGTGAGAGGCAGCAAAACACTCAGGCAGGAGTTTCAATGTTTTCAACCCCCCTTTTCCTGCTCCACTCCCTAATTGGCATCAGGTGAGAGCCACAACACAACACAGACAACGAGGCACTGAGCAAGCGGAGAGGAAACAGCTTCTAGTGCACGTCAGGAAAGAAGAGTTTTTAAAGGCTTTGCGGAACGTGCCGCGATCAGCCACACGTAGCTCCGAGCGTTTACTGCCTCCTGAAAAGAAGATTCTTATGATTTGCAACTTCAGATAGATTTGGGGGACTGAGATCCAGGAATGAAAAGCACTTTTAAAACCCAGCTATTTAATTATTATTATTTCCTGAATGCTGTGTTTATTACTTCTTCCAGTTGGCCTCAGTTCTGGAAACCCTCCTGATTCATTACCCTCCTGACAGGAGGGTAAGCATGTATTTAAGCGTGGTGCTGATTCAAGGCCCTAGAGAGAGGCTCCAAGACCTGGGCACGTTGCATCCAATCCAGCTTTTATTCCCTGTGCAGCGGGACACATTGAATGGCCTTGGATGATAACAGCTCCCACTGTAGATTTTCCAACACCAAAGTGGTTGCCCCACCAACCAACAGCAATCGGGGTGGCAAACGTCCAGCGCACAATCGTCACCCATTGCTCTACAGTCAAAGTAGCTCTTCCTTCCGGGGTCTCTGCACTGGAGGGCTGCGGTGACTTGGCATGCAGGTCCAGGAATGTGGCCTTCTGCAGGTGAAATGTCTGCCGTCACTGCGGGGCGTCCCAGCTCTGCATCATCATCTGGTGCCACCACTCGCTCAGTACTCATTTCACGCTGGCCCCAAAGGGCCAGTCCATGATGTGCAGCAGGTCAAAGAATGCCTGCAGCAGCTGGTGACCTTCATTCACGGTCGGCGTCATGCGTGCCTCCTCAGGTCTCTCGGGCCCACTGCGGCAGGCTGAGCCACTGGGGTAGTTGTGGGTCCGCAAACACGGAAGAATCAGTCGCCCTGTCTCTAGAACAGAGCACAGACCGGACGGCGGTGCTGATCTGTTTAGCCTCCATGCTTCTGGCAGCGCGACGATGGAGAAATTGGAAACCGGGATAAGGAAGGGCAAATTGTGGGATGGAACCAAGGTGACCAGATGTCCCGATTTTATAGGGACAGTCCCAATTTTTGGGTCTCTTTCTTATATAGGCTCCTATTACCCTCCAGCCCTGTCCCGATTTTTCACACTTGCTGCCTGGTCACCCTAGATGAAACAAAGGGAAGTGTGGGAACTTGACCTCAGACTCCAGACAAGAGCTCTGGTATCCCACAATGCACTGCAAAAAATCCCAAAAGGCAATGCACCGGACGGTGGCCCTCAGGCCACTCAGCCAGCTGCAAACCAGACAGTGCTGCTTTTGTAATGTGTGTCCCCCGCCAGGGTACAGCGTATCTTGAACTGATCTCACCTGTCACGGTGATCATATGCTACTCGGGCAAAGGCAGGGACCCTTGGAAGTCAGCAGCAGAAAGTCATTGTAGGAATAGGCCAAATCACTTCTGAGTCACTGCAAACTTTGGGGCTTTGGCAAATGAAAGCCCTGGTTTTGCCCATCTATAATTCCCTGTAATACTATAATCCAGCAGGGACAGAGAATCATCCGCTTATCTTTTTAGCAACGCGTTAATTAAATAAACAGCTTCCCAGCAGTGGGCACTTTTCTGTGAAAAGTGTCATATAACGGATTATTACGTAATATTGCCCAGAGCGGTGTACGATCCTCGGACAGGAAGGACGGACCAACAAAAATAGATGCTCCTCTCTCTCATTTCATCCCAACGTGATCTGAAATGCCTAGGGCCAGACACAGGTCAGGAGCCCCCAGATCTCATCTATCTTCTTTATTGTCTTCTGTCATGCAGCCTTTGAGAGTCTTGAGAAACTTATGTGGGTTACTCTTGCTTTTAGTTATTTCTCAGTGCTGGTTTTATTGAAACAAAATTCCAGGATCCCAGAGCATATGAGCTACCCTACAAAAACAAATCAGCTGGAGCAGTCTGGAGCTTGCAAGCTAACCTACAAAAACAACCCAGCTGGAGCAGCCCAGAGCTCACAAGCGATTCTACAAATAAAACAGCTAGTGTTCAACATAAGCAGCAATGCAGGGGGAAATAATGAGCGTGACCCGTGCTGTGCAACATTGTTGGGAGTGTGCAGCCTTCTTGGCACCCATTTAATGCAGACCAATTATTCCATGGAAGTTGAATATTATAAAATTCCACTTCATTAGCGCCTCAAGGCAGATGTGACGTTAATCACGAAAACCTTGATATTCTGCAGGAGGCTTAAGCCCTGGAAGGAAAAACACTTTCTTTCAACTGCTTTCATTTCACTTTGAGGTTAATAGAAGGCTAATTTGAAAGCATTCGGTTAATGAGAAAGCTAAAAATACTCCTCCTGTGCAGCCCCTTCCTCCGTGCTAGTGCCTGTCTCGACAGCGCCGGCTGCGAGCGTCTGTAGCAGCTGACGGTCCTCAGAGAGGAGAGTGGTTATAAATCATCCCTGTTCAGGAGTTGATCCCGATGTAGCTGTCCCTCCATGCGTGGCGAGGGTGGGGGTCAGTGCACCGAGAACAAGGAGGAAGGAAGTGGGGGGAATTATATATTTTATTTAAGGGATTTCCAGTGGCCAGATATCACCTGATGAGTCAGGGGAGGAATGTCAGGAGAGACCAAGCATATTCACAGCCCAGTTCATCAGATGCCTGGGCACTGCTCTGGGACGTGGCTCTGCCACTCATGTGCTCTGTGACCTTGGGCAAGTCACTGCCACTCTCTCTACCTCAGCTTCCCCTCCTGCCTTTTGTCTGTTTGATCTAGTCAGACTGGAAGCTCTTGGGGGCAGGAACTGTCTCATTCTATGTGTCTAGAACAAAGGGGGTCCAGATCTCAGCTGGGACCTCCATAAAACAATCAATCTGTGACACTGGCAAACCAGATGCAAGCTCATGCCAAGGCCTCCCGTGCCTCCATTGAATCCTGACAAACATGCAGCTGCAATCAGTCCAGCTCACCTGGGTGTTAGTGTTGAGATGGGTACTGGAATAATAAGACTGTGCTGAGTGTTTCTACTTTATTGAATGCTTGTGAGCTGCCGCTGGCATTAATCTCACTTATAGGGTCCATGTCCCGCACTGGAAGATAATATTTGAGCAGCTGCATTAAAGCCTTTGTACCTGTAAATCACCAGGCAGGAGAGAGACAGTAACTGGTGTGAAATGCTGGTCCCCAGCAAACGCCCATGGACCCCAGATGACTAGAGTGGAAGTTGGAACAATACAGAGGACAAGAGACTTTGTTGCCCATCTTCCGAAGATGAGAGATGCAACTGAATTCCTCCCATCAGCTGATTTTGCAGCTCAAAGCAGAAATGGGGAAGGGAATCAAAACCCCTAGCAAGGAGGAACCATATCTTTATGCTGCTTGGACTGGGGAGAGAGGTCGCAAAGATTTAACCCTAAAGGACAGAGAGAGCTTGCTTATCCTAGAAGCGTCTATTACTTTTTGAAATTTCAGACTGGAACGTATGCGTGCGCCCATGTTTACCTGCACTCACCTTGTAAATAATTCTCTGCTTTCTTTTGCCTACTTTAGAAATCGTTGGTTAACGATAGCTCTGGCTACAAGTGATGACTGTGGTGGGAGATCTAAGGTGGGACTGACCTGGGGTAAGTGACTGGTCCTTTGGGACTGGGAGGAACCCAAAGACTGCTGTGATCCTTGGTGTGAGGGACCATCTCTTGGAAGACTCACCTGGGTGGTGAAACGGATCCCCGTTCTGTTCCGTACCCCGGGGCACTGTCAGTGACGGCATATTCCGGCAGTTATAGTGCCTACGGAGTTTGCACTTTGTCATTGGTTGGCGAACTTGCAGCCAATTTGGGGCGTGTGCCCTGGTTACGAACAGTCTGCCCTGACAGTGGTCCCCAGTCCCACGCTCTCGAGCTGCTGTGGGACAGCTGGACAGTCGAGACACCCTGTTGCTTTTGTGACCCCAGGGAGGTGTTTCAGTGACCAGGGATGCCTTTGGCCCAAGATCTGCCCCTGCTCTTCCTGCACAACTCCAGCTCGGGGCTGTGAGCTGGGCGAGGGATCCCAGGGGACAATCTGTGATGAAGTGACCAGTGTCTTCAGGTGGAGAACGGCCCACCGAGCTGGAGGTCTTTTTATATGGATTTTATGGGGCGGGGGGTTCATAGATCCATAGATTCAGTTCCGGAAGGGACCATTGTGATCACCTAGTCGGACCCCCGGGCCAGAGACCATCACTCAGCAACTCCTGCCTCCAGCCCAGCACTCCCCTCCCCGCTTTTCCAGAGCCCCATGGCTGTTTGCCATTTCCCCAGCGACGCAGCCAACGTTCCCCCATGTCAGGTTCAGCACAACCGTCACCTGTCAGCCCGACTGACGCGCAAGGTGCCTTTCGTCTTGTCTCTCGCTGCTGTCAGCGACATGCATATTTCACATAGTGCCAGTCGCTGCCTGTTCGAGGAATGCCATTAGCGGCGGCTTGGGGTGTCAGAAACACATGCACGGAATCAAACTCATTTTCCCCCTTTCTCACAGCAACCAATGCAAGACAGAAGAGGACACACGGCGCCGGCAGCCGTGGAGAGAGCAGCAGAATGTGTATGAGCTGGCACCTGGCCTAGGGGAGGAGAAGGGCTGGCAGGGGGTTGGCACCCGCCTTTCCCCTCTGGACACCTGGACTGGGTCCTAAGAGAGAACGACTTTGGTTCTCTCCCGGCTTCAGTTCCCCGTGGATGGCACAAACACCGCACCCCAATCTGGCGTAATGGGTCATCTGTACTCAGCCAGAGGGGCCGAGGCCCTGTTTGAGGGGTACCGGCAGAGCTGCATCAGGGGAGCCCAGGGCTGGAATAGCAGAGGGGCCGTGGGTCAGGGTTGAGGGGCATTGACAGAGCTGTAGGGGTGGGGGGATGCTGCATAAAACGGGGTCTCTCTCTTTCTCCGCCAAGCAGGACTGTGTAACACCAGACCTCCCAGCATTACACTACCCCCCAGGTCCCCTTTTGTCACCTGCTCCTGATCTTCCTGCCTTCAGGGCCAAATCCTCCAAGTGCCACCGGGCCCAGAGTATATAACCCTGTACATTCCTCAAGGGAGCCCTGGGTATCTGGCTCCCGGCCTGGCCAGAATCTGAGTCCATCAGGTCCAATAATGAAGCCCTCCTATCCCCTCTGCTATGTAGACTGGGAACAGAGAGAGTCAGTGGGTGGCCCAAGACACCCAGGGCTCAGGTAGCACTGGGAACTCACCCTAGTTCCCCCTCCTAGCCCCCCACAGTCTTCCTCGCCTCAGGAACTAGCTGGCACTAGGTCTGAATGCAAACTTTTGCTGGAACTACTGGCAGCTAGGCAGGGACTCCACCTTTGTTTGTTTGCCAGAGGCCATGTGCCCTTGACAGTGCCATGTGGACAGTGATGAATTAGTCCATCTTGCTGCGGGAGAGATTAAGCTTCACAATGAGCCTCCCCGCTTTGCGATCCTTGAATTTCAAGAGCTAAGACAAGAGAAAACCTCTGGCTGCGAAACCAACCTCCTGCGCCCCATACAGGGAGAAGAGCCGACAATCACCCTGAGAAGTGTCTTGTAGGCAGGTGCCTTTCTGCTAGGAAGGTGTCACTTGTTTGTGGGACAGGGGCTGGAACCGCCTAGCTTCCATTTCCCAGCCCCCGCTGCTCACAACTAGACACACAGGCAGTGACCCTCCCGCCTCCAATCTCTGGCATGCATGTCATTTATACAACACGGTCGTCAAGGGAATGCATTGTTTTATGGTACATAACTTTGCAATGTGGAGCTAATGTTCTGTGGCCAGTTACACCGGCGCTTCGGAGACTCCGGGATCCAGGGAGGAATTAGTACTTCTCCCATGCACTTCTCCAGTCTCCTGCTGGATCCCCTACTGGGAGCCACTGGACCCCGAGCCTTGTCATGGGGGTTATTAACCCTTTGTAGCCCTGGTGCCAGGAAATCAGCCAGACCCTTTCCAGCATTCGTAGGCGTCTCCTCTTGACCCCATGGCGTTGGAAGAAGAGGGACTCTTTGGCCAGAAGGAAGCTGCCTGGAAAGGAAACTGGCCCAGAACCTGGGGGTGGGGGGGCACGTTTCTGGATTTCCCCAGAAGCAGGTGGTGTTTGGGGGAAATGGACGAGGATGAAGATTCTCTCCACAGCTGCATGTCGCGGAGGCCTTGGGAATCATGGCACATGGGCTGGGGGGCGAAGGGGCTGCGAGCTCAGCTGCGAGTCAGCCATCTTGAATGGCTGAAACCAGCCTGATCCATGCTCACAGGTAACTTCGGGAAGACCCGTTTTCTTTACAAGGAAGCAGCTGCCAGGTGAGCCCACTGACCGCTAAGTGACAGATTTCCGCAATGAAACCAAGTGACAAGCATCCGAACAGCCAGCAGACGGCCTAATTGGAGCCCGGGTTACGTGTGAGAGAACGGAGAAGCAGGCTGCAGTCAGGTTCTTGCCAGACAGGGGTCTGACATTGCAGAGAACTGTGGACACATGCAAGCTAGCGAAAACTGGCCGGGGAAAGAAAGCCTTGCAGCAATTTCATTCGGAGTCTGTTGCCCTCACAACCTGCGCCAGCCTTGGGGCTTGCTTCCAAGGAGACGCCGGGTCCTGTCTGGAAAGAGGGGGGGCGGGACACTGCAGATGGCCTGGGTTAGGGAGTTCGGAGTGGATTCGGTGCAGGGTGAATGTGCGTAGGGCACTACACCCGGAGTCAGGTCTGGATTGCACTCCCATTTCCTCAGGCAATTCCCTGCAAGATTTGGGGAGATTTTCTGTCAGGTGCCATGCCTCAGTCTCCCCCTGTAAAACATCGCTGACGGTCCTGAGGGGTGGCTTGGGCCTAACACGCCTGAGGGGTGGCTTGGGCCAGGCTTACTCCTCTGAGTGGTTTGAGATCCTCCCTGTGGCCGTGCCGCGTACTGCGGCGGTTGTTTTTATGCCACATCCTCCCGTTAGCCAACTGCTCCTTAGACGCACGATGAAGGAAGACATAATGAGCCCAGAAAACGTGGCCTCCGGGGCTCATCACACTGGGGCTGGTTCGCTTTTACCTGTCGGTCCAAATACATCGGTAGCAAAGCCGGTTCGACTCCGGGTGTCCTGAAAGCAGTGGAGGAACAGCCAGCTGCCGTCCAATCTTCCCTTTTGATTCTGGTGACGGCACTGAGCCGCTAGCCACAGGACTTCCCCTCCTGCCAGCCTTATTTGGCCAGGGAAACAGGCGGGGTTTCCCCCAGGGCAGCCTCTGGCATGTCGTCTGCTGCCGCCTTATTCTCATCCCCGTCTGGGCTGCCTCCCTCCTCTTCATTGCCCTAATGGCCGGGCCTGTCGAAGGCCCCATCTAGCAGCGCAGGGATGGCAGGTAGCACACGGTACGGCACGTGCTGCCCCCATTCTGTCTGGCTGACGCTTCAGAGACGAGGAACCCGGGGTCAGCTCCCTGCCGGAGACATCGGCGGCGCTTTGGGCTGGCGCTGACAAAGACATGGCAGATCCCCGCACGCATCTAGGCACCTGTGTGCAGTGTCCGTCCCCAGGAGGTGCTGCCACTGAGCAAGAGGCACAGAGCAGGTCCCCAACCCCTGGGTGGGGCGCAGCCCCCTTCCCCCCTGTGTGAAGCAGCCCCTGTTCCTCCAACATCATGCCCCATGCACTGCTGCCAGGTGCCTTCCCCGGCTACCAGGCTTCCTCCCCTCTCTGCTGCTTTAATTATATGTGCCACGCCCCCGGCACGCTGGCCACATCTACGGCCTGCTACTGACCCCCTCCTTCCCTCCACGCACACCACCCGCCTGCATGGGAACAGCCTAAAATATAATCTTGGCCCCTCTCTCCTCCCCTTCTCCATTTTCTTGTTCCATACGAGGCTCTTCCCCTGTGCCCCCCCGTGCTTAATGCCCAGTGTCCCAGGACCGCAGCACGGGAAATCTCGGGGGCACGGCGACTGACCTCACGCACCTTTCCCTGCATGCCTCTGTGGCCCAGTCCCACACGCCGAGACGCCCGGGAGCCCGTCTCAGTGCCGGGCAGTGCGGCAGGAAGGGAACGGAGGCTTCCCTGCCAGAGTGAAGGAGGGATGGAGGGAGCCGGAGCGGAGAGGCTGAGTCACACTGTGCTTTATGGATCTGTCAGGAGGTCTCTGAGTCACCGGCTGGCTCTCCTGCCTGCCCTTGAAGGTCACCCTGTGCTGCTGGCTGGCCCGCGCTGTCAATTAGGCCCGGTGCTGGTTTATGGTTCTGGGAAAGAGGGGCCAGCTGCTGCATGGCCAGAAAGGATCTGACGGGCCCTTGTAGGAGCCCTGAGCCCCTGCCTTGGAGACGGGCTTTGGAGACTCTCTCTTGCTCTGCCCGAGCCAGCCTGCACAGACGCCCTGCCATGCCGCAGACCTGGGTCTACTTCCCAGGGGCAAGCAGCCCTGGAGCGGGAGGGCAGGGCCTCCTGCGTGTCCTTCAGCAGACATTCCTCTGGCAACTGGCGGGCTGCTGGCAAAGGCTCCTGCCTGGCAGGCCCCTTCCTTGGCTGGATGTCAGGGGTGCGCTGCGCAGAGCCTCACCCGGGGAGGGTGCAGCAGGGAACATTGCAGAGCAGAGCGGTGGGACGTGAAGACGTATCAAGGGAATGCGGCAGCAAAGGCGTCATGGATAGGGCACCGACCTGGACTCAGGAGACCTGCTCTGGACCCGCTGTGTGACCCTGAGCATGTCTCTGCTCCTCACTGTGACTCCGTTTCTCTCCCCAGCCTCTCCGGAACAGGGACTGTCTCTCGCCGCAGTGCCTAGCACAACAGGGGCCCGATCTTGGTGGAAGTGTGTGGGTGACACAGACGAGGAGGAGGCCAAAGGGAGAGCTCAAACCAAACGGAGCGAATTCAACACCACATGGGAGACCGTCAGCAGGGCTGGAGCACAGATAACGCCAATCACCAGGTGTGTGTGGGAAACAGTTCTTGTTAACTGATAGCTGTGCAGGAGATGACAAGTTTGACTGAGAAGGGGAACTGTGTTGACACAGGATCCTGAGACTCCGTGAGGCATAAGACTTAGTTCTGCCTGATGTTCTGATAAAAACCAGAGCTCTGGCCTGATGCTACTGGTGCCCTAGAAGAAAATATAAAACTGCTGCTGATAAAGTGAGCAGATGATCCCCAAAATGGGTGGAATTTGTAAATAATGCTAGGGATAGGTCTGTCCCACAGGCCGGTCGGGATTGGTGGGCTCATTTGAAGAACATGTGTTTTAATAAAGCCAAATGCAAATATCTTGGCCTGAAGACGGTTGGTCACATTCCCACGTCCAGGGGCATGTTCTGGAAGGCAGGAACGTTGGAAGAGACTTTGGGGTCAGGGCAGGCGTCTGTGAACATGGAATCTCCGTGGGTGCTGTAGCTAAGAGGGGAGATGCTCTTAGCTGGGAGCAGCGCATGTGATCAGCGAACCATAGGTGACACGTCTCCCATATCTGGGGCGGCTGGACGCGAGTGCCAGAAGCTCCCTGGAAGTCGGGGGGAACCAGCACCTGGACCACGGCCCCATCCCCGCTTTGCCCCGAGGCCCGCCCCTGCTCAGCCTCCTCCCCGAGGCCCTGCCTATGCGCCGCCCCTACTCCCGAGGCCCCCAACCCACTGCTCATGCCTCTTCGACCCCTCCTCCAAGCCCCTCCTACCCGCCACTGGCAGGGTGGCCTGAGGGGAGGGGGCAGAGAGGCATCAGCAGCAGACGGGGAGACCTTGGGAGATGAGGTGGAGCAAGGGTGGGAAAAGGAGCAGTGTGGGCAGGGTCACAGAGGAAGAGGACGAGCAGGAGAGGGCCTCGGGCGGGCGGGGATACAGCCCAGGTGCCCTTCTGCCAGCGGCGCTCCAAAGGCGGCGGGCTGGCGAACATCCCAAGGGTTCAAAAAGGGTTTCAAGAATGATTCGGGGTCTGAAACCCCACCACCACCACCTTATTGGTGAGAAACTCAAGCAGCCCAATGTATTTAGTTTCTCCAAGAGAAGGCTCAGAGGAGGTTTAATCACAGAGTACAAGTACCTACAGGAGGAAGAGATTTCAGATAGTAGATGGCTTTTCACTCTAGCAGAAAAGGGCATAATGAGACCCAAAGCTAAATTGCTTCCTTGGACTAAGAGAAAGTTCTTTAATTCCCTTTACACAACACGTTAAATAGTTCTCGTGTTGTTGCTTAAGAAATGCAGTTCCTTAAACCCCCCCCCACCTCACCCCCACCCCCCATTCCCTCTGTTCCACCTGTCTGTAATGAAGCTTTACAGATGTTTCTCTGAGGCACTTTTCAGAGGGGGCTCCGATGCCCTTAACCTCCGTTTTTCTAAACAATTAAGATGCTTTATTTCGGGCAATGACGTAACAAGCAAAATAAAGGGATGAGGAGATTGTGGGGGGAATACTTCATTGAAGGGGGAAAACACATATACACAAATACCTTGATTGTTGCTAATGCTACATTCATTCTACCTTGGTGCACAGCTCCTATTGATGGTTTAAATTTTCGGGGTGGGTGGGTGAGAGGAATAAAGCACCAAAGTGGTAGATAATTGTAGTGGAATGGGATGATAAGTTTTGTTTGGTATCCTTTTTAAAACCATTCCCCGGGGGCCCATTATGGAAATTTATCTTCTATAACTGGCAAATTGTATAACGAGTCAGATGACAAACTAGCAAGCAAGGCGGAAATTTGCATTTTAATACAACTGTCTAAATCATTTTTCCACGTCCGGGCTGGACGGGACCCTTTTGCAGCTCTCGCCGCACGCGGAGTTTCCGCGGGGTCAGGGCCTAGGCTGACGAGATGCTGTGTGCCGCGCGGGGGCTGTGCTTTTGGCTGGCTTATCCCCACTCCGCGGGGCCAGCCTCCCGAACCGCTGAGCAGATGGTGGACGGGAGCTGAAGAGGAGCCTTGGGGGCTGTTTCAAAGCCACAAATTCATTTAATGGCTGTTTTATTCCTACTTCTCTCTGGCTCCAGGGCACAAATGCTACATGAATATTACTTAATGCAGTGTAGCCAGGTTCTCTCTGCTCACATGGGAGCACTGAAATACCCCAGGCCAAATCCTGCTGTGGTTACGTCCTAATCCCACCTATTACACGATCATTACACATAATGGGTCAGGCAGTGATTGCCCTGGGACCTGGATTCTGTTTAAAGGAAGCAGAAATAACTGTGTGTTTGCTCTGAGTTGCGAGGCCCCGGCAGCTAGCACCCGCCAGTTCCCCTAGCAAGGATGTGTTTATACAGCCTTAATCACACTTGCTCACCCCAGTAGAAGCAACTGGCTTCCCACTGATGTCTGGCCACTGCAAGGAGCTGAACTCCCTCGTTCTCAGCCAGTACATGGTGCAGGCCTGCAGCTAAGCACGGTGCATGGGCTTGCTAGCCGGACGCTGCGGAACCAGCAGCTGCTTTCCTCGCTAGACTCCCTCTTGTAGCATTTTATGATTCGTGCCTGCACCTCGTTGACCTTCCGTTAGCTTCAATTGTCCAAAGCATGACGCTCAGCCAGGTGGGACCTTATCAGTGGGGCAGTGTGAGAGAATCACACACACGTTATACCAAAAAAAGCCATTAATTTTGCCAGCCAGCCGCTCTCTTGCCTGCTGTGCAGTTATTACACCATGTGCAGCAGAAGATGAATTTGCTCCTTCTCAATCCAGATTCCCTCCAGTCTCTCTGATGCTGCATTTAAGGCAGAATTCTATGACTGACATCAAACATCATCAGTCTAGGTCAGCGGAAGAGACCAGTCTAGTGGCTCAGCCCAGAAATGAGAGTCAGGACACACCGACCTCTGCAACTAATTTGATGACAGCAAATCATTTAGCTTCTCTGGGCCTCAGGTTCCTTATCTGTTATAAGGGGACAATACGCTGGGATTATAGGACCATAGAAAGGCTGTATGGGTTTATTCATTCCTGGTCCTGGCGCACAGAGTTCTAAGAGGGCAAGTGCTAATGTAGGATTAGGTCAGACTCATGGTTATTGTTGTGACGGATTGTGGGAAGGGAAATTGGGGGGATCATTTGGTTTAAGCTACACCAAGCTCTTTGGAATCCAGTCCCCAGAAGTGATGTAAACTGGAACGATGCTGTAAACAAAACGTTTGCCACACCAGGCCAGTCGCTGAGGTCACAGGTGGGAGAACAGGAAACTGGGATCCTTTAAAATAATCCCACTACGTTAATCCCACTAATGAGAGCTCACACTTGCTTGCGGAGATTATGGCATCACACACACGGTCTTTCTTGCTGCAGCTCAGCAACAGGGAAACTTACAGCTCATGTAGTATTGAAGTCAAGTTTAAAATTCATCAAAGATCCATGATGTGGGACTGGGAAGCAGTGCCTGGGGGTACGGTGAGAAACACCCATGGCTTCTGTTAACAAGCTGGGATGCTAACGGAGCCAGACCTGGAGCTGTGCAGACTGTTCCCATGCAAAGCTCAGAGCCATGAAGTTTCACTTGGTTTTGAGTCTCTTTACAAACCAGAACTGACCCCCAGGTTCCTTTTCAGCAAACCTGAGCCAACCTGCAACAAACTCTTCTCCCTGTCCAGGGCTCCTGGGGCAAACTTATGGCTCAGCTCCAATCCCTGCAGGATTTGGTGGGCCGGCTGTTTTGAGTGTGAGCACAGTGGGTGTGAACCCCACACAAAGTAGAACCAAGAGGAAAGGATTCATGTGGGCCCCAAGAAACCAAAGCCTGCCTGCTTTGGGCATGGCTCTGGGCCAACCACACAGGATGGACAAATCACACAAAGGCTTCCCTGACGGGTCAGGACCATTATTGTGTCCGATCTGGTTTGTCCAGCATACCCCCAAAATAACTTCCTCATCCCATCGCTACCACCTGTAAGCTTCACTGGCACTGTCTGAAGACCTCCTGGAATTTAGGAGGAACATTTGTGGAGACACTTAGTGAACACCTGACATGATGCCATCAACCCATCCCAACTGTGTTTTCATAAGTTGTGAAGAGAACAGATAAGGACGCTAAAAACCAAAGGCCTTAGCTACATGGGAAAGTTTTTTCTGATATAACCTCAGGTGTGAATTTAAACCCATCTAGTTGTACCAGTACAATCCCCAGGTGGCTACTCTTGTTCCAGTGTAAGGATGGCCTCCCCCCTGCCCCCTGAGTTTAGCTTAGGTCACTTGAGAAGGGATTTAACCTTAAAAGTTAAGGTTGTCTGGCATTTCCACACCATAGCATGTTTGGATTTCTTTTAAACTTATGATTAATTCTGATTCTCCTGGGTTTATAATGCTGGGTTTGGGGATAATTGCAACATCATCGTAATGGTACATGCTAAATTAACTCCATCTGAACATGGTTTTTGTTCGGCCTATAGCATCTCTTCCACTGTACAGCCACTGAGCAGCCTAGGGCTGAGATCTCAGTTATCCAACGCATGAGCCTGCGCGGGGCATAAACCTAGGCGGGGCTACCCTTTGCCTTTGCTCCGTTTTAAGCAGTACTCACAAACAGTTTGTGCAAAGCTCGGGGGAACTGGGAGTTGAAGCTTTAAGGAGCAGACAGGCCCCACTCCAGGCACAAAGGGGCTTTGCTGGGTTCCCCATTGCATTGCTTGTGAGATAAATCTCGTCAGTTCTCTCAGCTGCCCAGCCGTGCTGGGAAGCAAACCTGTGAGGAGAACCAGCCCGCATGCAGTTAGCCACCCGCTAGCCTTTCAGAACAGGAGCAAACACCTTTGGGGGGCAGCATAAGGAGGCAGGGACTCTCCCAAGGCGCAGTTAATATTTTACTGAACGAGGTATTTTGTCTTGTCAGCCATTCAGGCAGAAGCTGCGTGCAAGCTGCCCAACCCCTTTGGGGAGATGGAGGTACCAGCTCGTGGCAGCTGTGTGCTTGGCTATTTCCGGCCAGCTGCTGTTGAATTTTGGTCTCCGAAATCCGCTCACCCAGTAGCTTGTTTGTCTTAAAGGCAGCAGGAGCGAGCATTTCCCCCGCTGGAGGCAGGGGCAAGCTTGTTCCAATAACAGTGCCCCAAACGTGATGGGAAGGAGTCTACCAGTCAGAGATGCACGCACAGCAATGCTCCTCCATGGTCACCGAAGGCCACTTTCAGCACTCACGTGTCCCGCTGGGTTTGCTGGGGAGACACAAGGCTGATGGAGCGGCCTTGATCTGCTGCTGATTTCCTTTTGCAGACAGAAGAGAATCCCAGCCCCTTTCTGGCTCCCCCCAGAGGCTGCTGGAAGCTACTGGCCTAGAGAGCCAACCCTGAGGAGGGTAGGATGGGGGGCCCGCGTCATAGGCCAGGCACCCCCTGTGTGAGGAGCTGTCCACACAAAGAATGGAAAGATGCTACCTGACCCAAAGAGCTTATGAACAAAGAAAAGACCCTACGCAGATGGAAGAAGCACGTGGCTCGTCCCCCAGGGTCTCTTCCTTCCACTCTGCTCACGGGCTGGCTCTTGATGTCTTAACGACTCTGCCCTCACACCCATCCTCAGAGAACTTGCTATAAGCCCCCCGCCAGGGCCTTCGCACCTCTCAGGGGCCAGGGATGAACCATCTGAGGTAGGAAGCTCATCTCTAGGATCTCAGGGCAGAATGCTGCAAGACAGCTGAAGAGTTGAGGGGTGCTTTGAGCTGGGACCCTCCCCAGGGAGGGCTGACCCTGGGCCAACTGTCCCTCCTCAGCCCCAGCGAGGGCCAGTTGGCCTCACCTCCGTCTTTCGGCCTGACACTCGCCATTCTGAGGAGTTTTGCCTCCAAACTCCCAGGGCGTGTGCTGGTGTCCCCCGGTGGGCTTTGCAGCTACCATCACCACAGCTATCTCAGCCCCGGAGCCAGGACATCCCCTAGAATAAAAGGGCTCTGCCCAGAAGAGCCACCAAGAAAGTTGCTCCTGCACTCCCCATTCACTAACAGGGGACAACAAACCCGGGTGATTCCCCTACAGAGATGACAGTTGTGCCAAATTCTGGTGAGAGAAACCCTACCCGCTCCCCTCCACTGGGGCAAAGAGTAGGCCATGCAACAGGCCTTCAAGTTCAGCAGACCAAGGGCTCTGGAGGACCTAGCAGAGGAGACGAGACTTGCTGATCGCGACCTGCCTCAGAAATGTGATCCAATTGCCCCCTAACGGCTGAGACACCAGGAGACAAATGGAAAGAAGCAGAATTTTTTTTTTTAAATCTCACGATTTTAAAAACGAATCTCACGATTTCCAGGGGAAGGGGAGATGCCGTCCTGACATGTGAATGTATGGAGTGGGCCGTGCTGTGTTTTACCTGTCAGTTACAGATGCACTAAACCACGGCTCCTTCTTCATGGGTTTTCCTCTGGGAGCACATGTAAGGCTGGGATTCCCAAAGGAACCCAGTTGGGTACCAAACTCATTGAGATTCAGGTGCCCAGCTCCCTTAGGAGTCTTTGGGGGGTGTGAAGCAACCTTAAATTTCATCCAGCAGCATCACAGGCAACACTTGCTGGGTGGGGAGAGCCCTCTCTGACTGCCACACACTATCTCGTCCCTGGGGGAACCTCCCTGTTACCGTCCCCCTCAGCTCCCTTTTCTTTACCCCTACTTATCTGACACAGTAGAAGGATGTTAGAAATTCATTCAATAGAAATTTGATAGTGAAATGCCAGCTTCTCCTGACAGGTTATAAATAGCTGCTTTGAGTCCAATTTGAGGTTTAGATTAAAAAAAAAAAAAAAAGACAGCCCGAAAGCTATCAGCCATCCATCTGTGACTGAAACAGAGCTCTCTCCTCCCTCCGCTTTCCACCCATCCCCATGCCATCCTGTGAGTAAGGCCTCCACATCCCAGGGGACAGGAGTCCATTAAGGCAAGGCTTATATCAGTCTCCGTTCCAAATGTGAAACCGAATTAAGATTTTATAAACACTCACCCAGCATGGAGGAAACCACTCCCAAATCAGCATGGCCACTACAGCCCAAATTAAGTTATTTCCTTGCCTTGTTGCAGTCCGGTTTTTAATGAGGCAGCAGCGTTACTCTGTGTATCTGTGTCACCGTGATTCATTAGGGCTTTGGGCTGGAGTTATTGTTCAGCTGCCATCAGTCTTTTCGTTTTCTCCACCTTCCACCAGCGACCTGGCCAATTTTCTCTTTAAAGTCGTTACAGTTAAGGGCATGCATTATTGATCTGTTGGGGAGGGGCAGGAGGGAGACGTTGGTTTCCCCTGATGGGGTTTATGCTCCAAGAGATGGTACTTTAAAAAAAAGAAAAACATCACAAAACATTCCTTCAGCAGAACCAGCCCCAGGGCAGGGGTCCTGCAGACAGGCAGGTGAGCCTCCATTGCTACAGGTGGCCCTGTCTGGTAACACGACACTGCTGTACCAGGGAACAGCCTCCATCTCCTGGACGTGACCAGCACACAACCTCATCCTGGGCATTATAGGGAATTGAACGAGGCACCCCACAGACTGTAGTACTACCTACTGAGCCAAAGGACCATCTCCCTGAGCCCCTGGGAGCAGCACCTTGCAGTGCCATTTACCAATTCAGTGGATCTTTCTGCCCCCTAGGGCAGATCCTCTGCACCATGGAGATATTTTTTTCACCCCTGCTCCCATCACCCCTCCAGCTGCTCCCTTTTCCCGCATCACCTCCCATCCCAAAGGGGCTGAGAGGATCGCTGTCTGCTGCATACACCTCATGGGGTGCCCCTCTGCCATCTGGGGCACGAAGGATGGGGAGGTAAACTGCCCCCCCATCCCCACCCATCTGTGACAGCTGCCTTTCATAGCAGCCCTCGGGGGAAGGAATAATCCAGACAATGGGTTGTTTGTGTGCCAGGGGCTGAGAGCACAGTTTCTTTGCATGTAATGGGAATTTAATCGTGTTTGTGTGGTTCTGTGTCTCTCCCTCCCTAGGGAAAACATCAATTCTTGAGACTTTGTTCAAAGCCCTTACCATTGTTAAGAGTTTAGATACACACTCTAGTCAGTTCCTTGGTCTATTTTTTTTACAGGTGTTTTTTAACCACTATTCTTACTCTACGACGGCAAACACCATGCTGCTGAAATGTGCCAGGAGGACAGCCCTGGGGACTGTCCATCTACAGAGCTCATACAGGGTGGGCAGCAGCCGGGCAAGGCCCCCACTCGTTACTCCACAAGCGTGCCCATGACCTGCAAGTGCCAGTGTTTCCAGGAGCAATCATCTCCCTACGACACATTCAGTCCTTGCCCTGTCTGAGTAGCAATGAGCATTTATTGAACCCTTTGCAGGGGAGGCTTTGGTAATGTGGACACTTGCCCATTGGGAACTAGGCTGAGACCCATCAAAACTCATTTCACATAGGCCTCCAAACAGCCACTAGACAGCAACGCCTTTGGGGCTGCAATTGAACTGGTGACCTTGAGTTTAAAGGCTCTGTAGCATGTTACCAGTGCACGTGTCCCCTCCCTTCTCTGCATCTGTATACACATGATTGCAGTGTGAAGCTGTTGTCTCACTCCCCAGCCTCCTTGTTTCCTGGTCCATTGGAGTCTGGGGGAGGGGGAAGAGACCCTCCTTGGTGGGGTGAGGGGTCACACTGCTGCCAGCCCACCCTGGTAGGTGAAGGGATTTTATGCAATCACTTCAAGGGGCATATAACTAGCTGCCACCATTTCCCTGAATTAGCATAAGTGACACTCACTTTGTATCCACATGTTTACAATCAGGAGCAGATGGCCAGGCTATGGATCCATTTCAGCACCACTCCACTGCATTTAACTGAGCCAGGGATTGAACAAGGCACAACAACAACAAAAAGCCGTATTCCCTCTTGATCTTCAGGGATATTTATTAGCTCTCAGTTAAAAGGCAGAAGGGGCTTTGCCAGCTGTCAGCATTTTTATCAAACCTCCTGAATTCTACACAAAATACCCAGCAGCACTCAGCTATCTCATGGGTTGGTTTATTTTTTTAAGGTTTATGGAATACCCAGATAATTAGCAATGACAATATTTATATTGCCAAATTATTTATAACAGAGGAAGAGAAACATCCCCTTGAACGCTGATCAAACGGAGGGATATTTACCAAACTATTAAGACATCTTTATATGACACAAACTGGAGCATAACTGACAGGGAGCCAGGTTTACAACAAAAAACAACAGCCAGGCAACGCTTGTGCATATTTTTTTTAAAAAAAGTCCCTTTGTAAATCCCCAGCATTGAAATGAGATCAGCTGGCCAGAATGTAGGGTGGAAAGTCAGGAGTGCTTGGACTAAAACGCAGTGATTCTTTGTCACCATGATGCATATTCTGTTTAGTCTCCAAAGGGAAACACAGATTGTGCATCTGTAGAAGTAACATATAAAAAGAGGATGAGAAAAGGCCAGTGGAATGGATCCAGCAACAGCAAATATCTTTGAGCCAGCAGGTTTTGTTCCCCAACGGTTTTTACTTTGAGGTCTAAAAGAGGCCAGCTTACAATAAATGGAAGCTAAAGTGTTTATCTATAAACAGGAGAGCAAATAGCAAGAACTCAGCCAAGGCGCCGATCCAGTCCTCTGACTAACTGTGCTCTGCCCTCTCAGATCTCTCTCCCTCTGCCTCTTCAGAAACATTCCCTGGCTTGTCTCCGAGTGCCTCCTGGCCCTTCTGTCCAACTAGCTAGGCTCTGCTATGGCCCCAATCTATGGGCTGTCAATCCCAACCCCACTGTACTACCCCACCTGGGACATTTGTGAGACCCAAGCCAGGGGCTGACTCCCTGTCTCCGGCTGCCCGCCAAGCAGCACACGTGTGTTCAGTCTCCAAACATGTCACCTTCAGACCAAAAGTGGTGCGTGCCCCTTCGGAATGCAGAAACCAGCAGGCTTGGTCCCCAGGGCCCATGGTCCTAATGCAGTGTCCTGTCTCCAGCAGTACCAGATGCTGCAGGGAAGGGCTGGCCAATTGTAATTCATGGACGTGCACAAACTGCACCCAGCCGACAGGGCAGGAGCTGGCTCTCATGCTGGGACAATGAACGCCAGCAAGGAAGGCAGAGAGCAGCTACTAGGGACGTTGTTATCAGGGTATGGAAGGGGTCTCTAAGGGAAGGGGCTGCTTCTGCAAGCACTGTGCAGTTGGAGGCTGCAGAGCTCAGTCTATAGGTACAGATGCCAGGAGAACATGCCAAAAAGTAGGGCCAGGCTGGACTATGGGGGTCTTTTCATTCAAATATCTTCTCTGCCCTACACACTCCCTCCCAAGGGGCAATGCAGCTATTAACATGATCTAGACACACCTACATGCTTCCATGCAATGCTACTTTAGCATAACCGTAGTCAGTGCCCACCCCAAAGCCATGTCATGGAGTTACCTTTAGCTTAGGCTGCATAACTATAAAGGTTATTTTTTATTACAGTGCAATAATTGAAAAAGTGCTTAATTAGAAAAGGAAACACTTGCCCTCAAATGAGCCAAGCTGTTAGCCACAATGGTTAACACAATCACCTCCCGCAGCAGTGAGTTCCAGAAGTTGTATACAATACAGTATATTCTTTTATTTGCATTAAAGGTAGGGCCCTTTCATTGCATCCAAGTACACAAAAGGATTTTCTGATACTTCCGGATAGGGTAAGAAGGATGCCACAAAAGATTTGGAGGCTTCTGGTCTCAAGTTCTTTTAGACAGATGGCTGATACCATTCCACAAGTGTATAAATCATGCAGGTGCTCTAGAAAGCTAGGAGAAAGAGGAGAGCTCTGTTTAACCCCACAGTTCACACACTTCAAGGCTTTAGTTTTCTGTGTAGCAGGAGGACTAAACACACTTCTAACACCGTGCACTCTGGTCACTCAGATCCTAGCTGAAGTGTGATGCAGTTAGTGCTGGAAATAAGGAATGAGTCTGAAGCTAGTAATGCATTTGTTTCCTACCCCCAGAGTGACTTCACCAGAGAAGGTGAAACCTGAGAATATTGAAGCTGCTTCCCTCCCTTCTTCCCTCCCTCCTTCTTGAAGAAGGATAACATGTGCCAGTCATTCCCCTTCACTAAGGAAAGGCTGAGAGACAGGTGAGAGTCATCTCAATTTAGCCCCTTCTAAGCAGCAGGTTACCAGGTTCTCATGTTATGCTGTTCTGAGTGCAGAAGCCTATTGTTTGGGTCTTCCTGACACAGAACTAAATCCTCCCCACCTAGAGCAAAGGCTTTTTTCATTGAGAAGAGTCAGACTCAGGAAAGTTCTTTACTCCTGAAGCTAAAAGATTAACAGGGAAGGGGGGAGAATCTAAACTTTCACAGTCTCTCACCCACCCTTTCAAAGCTTACTAGTCCTAGTAAAATCAAATTACCCCCTACCTGCTTCTCCCTACAATCATTCCCTCTACTCTAAAACTCCAACTCAGTGAGGGGTGGGAACCACAATGTTCTGCAGCTGGCCTTTTATCCTCTGCTCCAGGAAGAGGCGGGGCTAAGGTGTACCCTGGGCGGAGCTCTGCCTAAGCAACTCCCTATATAAGGGACCTTCTTTTGTTAGGCTCCTGTTTATAGACAGGGGGTTGCTTAGGACTCTTTGAGTTAGTCAAGGAGCTACCTGTCTAGGAGACTGTTTCAAAGGGCTGTCTGTTAGGTTTGATTCTAATCTTACCCTAGAATAAAACAGCAGTAACTCTGGAACAGTTAGAAGAATGATAATAGTGTGAGGCGATCAGAATTAACCCTTTATGGATTAGCAGGAGTATGAGCTTTCTCATCTGAGTCTCCAAGGCATGACAGCTGTAGCTTTCATTGTCAAGGAAGTGGAGTGAGTTGCTCTTGAGAAATTTTCTGATAATTGAATTCTCTTTTTCCTACTCCCTTGTCTCTCTATCAGTTACTCTGTTCTGAGCCACTATTATTTATGGCAGTTCCTAGAACCCCTACACTTGTGTATTTTAAAGTCTGGGCTTATTTCATTTCCTTGCATCCTCCTGCACTTTGCTTACTTCCCTTGTCTTTTTTAAATAGCAGCAGAGAGAGTAAATAGCAACATAGGATAGGAGGGTGTTATAACTTCTTCCTCCCCTGTGTGTAATCACTCCTGTAAGAAATTCACCTTCCCATTTATTAAATGATGCCTACTGGAAAAGCACATTAACCTGTGGAAAAATGAATTCCTTACCTTTTTCTAGCTCCTATATCTGGGTTAACCCTTTTGGTCTCTGGAGTATTGGCAGCGCCTGCACTATGCAGGTTGCTGCTGAGTTAAAAAGTCCTGTGTCTAGCTCCGCAGGAGTAGAGTGTTCTAGTTGTCACCTTACCGTTCTTTGTATAGAACCCCAACTGTGCTTGGCACCTAAGATCAAGAGCTGCTCTCTGTAAATCTGGAGTAACCCCTCTGAAGTCAGGATTGGGAGGGGGGTAGGAAGATGGGGGCACCCTTTTGACTCGTGTGGATGAGAGGTTGGCTTGATCTGCCCTTTTGCCTGATGGGAGCAGCCAGCAAGCACCCCCTGACCTGCCATGGGGAGTGGAGGATGAATTACTGGAGGGAGCATATTGCACCATGTTCAACCCGATATCTGCTCCTAAAGTCCTTCCTGCCTGCACTGTGCTGCCCGCTCTAACTCGATCAGCAATTTACAAATCACGCATCAGACGTTTTTGTGCTAGAATCAATCTCTAGCAACGGGGTCCAACCGCGCTGCCTGCAGCGCATCCAGTGCCAGTGGGAATGAAGTGTCCTTGCTTAATAAAGTTATAGCTGTCCCGTAGCGCTCAGGCTGTCTTCCGTGGGGCCATCATCAGGATGCCATATGCAGACCTGCCACTGCTGCCCTCCCAGGGACCTTGGGGTAGTGCAAATTCTCCCTGTCCGCTAGAGGTCAGCATTGTGCTGATGAAAATGCAAAGCCATGCACAGGTGTTTCAGGTATCTCATTGCTTGGGGGGGTGCCTGCCCCACTAGGAGACCTTCCCTAGGGATCATTGTCTTGGGTTTTCTGATCAGTCAGAAGTTCTCTTTGAAGAGCGCAAGGGAGTGTCTCAGATGGGCAGAGTGAGATGCACAAACCCATGTACTCAAAGTCAAGTGCATAACTAGGGAGGGTATCCCATATTCCTTACTGCCTGCCTCATCACCAAACACCCAGCTTATCTCAGCCACAGTATCTGAACCCTGCCCCCAAAGAAATCCCGTGATTTTGCCACTACGTGCAAAACACAAACCCAACATGAAACCCTGTGGAAAAAAGGTGTCAATTGTGTCGGTTCAAAGAAATGACATGCAACACCACAAGTCAACAGGTTTTGGGGTGAAAGTTTTATGGTTTGGTGGGTGTTCCTCGGTACATGGATAAGAAATAGCTCGCAAGTCAAGAAAATGGTTGAAACTGGAAGACGTATTTGAATGCCTCAAATGCAAGTCCCTATACATACACAATTAACCAGTGATTGATATGATGTTACAATACTTTCCTATGAAATTGCATGTGCCCTGTTATTCTCAAGAAAGAGCCACTTAAAATATTTTAGCCTCCCCAAAACTCTGTCAATTAAATACACTAGCAAGCAATACTCCCCATTCAGTGATATCCCGTCTAAGAAAATATTTAGATACTGAAATCAAAATAAATACAATACATTAAAAAACTAGCCATTATGCACAGGTCAGAGTTAAGGTGATTCTGATGAACTACACATTTTTGCACTTGATAAAACCAGTGCATTATGTAGGCAGCGTGAAATTTATGATGTCCTTAAGCTAAACAATTCCTTGCTTTCTTAAGTGCATGGGTTTTGTAAACGATACAATGAATTACTGCGGTGTTGTCACTTAGCAACCGAAGTCTGTTTTCTTAGTGGAAGGCGGGATTTTTTTCCCCCTTTGGAATGTAATAAAATTGATGGTGGGGAAAATAATCAGCCATTAGCAGAGCAAACCAGCAGCCCCACCGATCTTAATAAATGTCACCTCAACAACCTGGGACAGATCCTGCAGTTCACTAAGTTCTCACAGGGTGATGTGAAGTTAAAGCGGCTGGAAATTTGCACTGGGAGTAATGCTGCTTTGTAGGGGAAACTTCTGCTAGCGTAAAGGTGGCAAAGACGACTCTGCCACCGCCCGTGCCGGAAATCCCTTCTCCAGGAATGGCCCAGCACAGGGGTGTAAGGCCCAGTCACTGGTCGCTCAAATGGGGGGTCTTTTCATTGATTCCAGTGGGCTTCGAATCAGGCCCCTAGCACTTTGGGCTGCACCACATTCTGCTTCCATTCCTTGGCCCGCCCGTGACAAGGACTCTCTCCACATCTCTGAGTTGCACGCATCCCATGAGGCTGCTGCATGCCCCATGCGGCGTGCGGCTTTGGCCCAGTGTACACTGTGAATAAAGCCGCCGGAGAGGGGATGAAGGTCGCTCCACATCTCAGAACATGCAGTTCCCGGCGTCCTAAATGCCACTTGGTTGGAGGCAGGTTAGAGCAGCATAAAGGTTATAGCGCCAGGTGCTTCCTAATAAACTGTCCCCATTAACTCAGCATTGATTCTGTAACAAACTGCTTCCCACAGCTGCAGGCAAATAGGGAGACCCATAAAACACGGCACTAAAAGAGCCAGAAACAGCTAGGACATCACCCATTAATGCGCTTGCCTTCTGTGTGAACTGTTCCCGCCTGATGGGAGAGCCAGGAGGCTGCAGGCCACTATGGGCATTGCAGAGAAATTGCCAGGGAAAGAACACTTGTTTATGGCGCTCAAGAAAGTGCCTTGCATTGCTGGCAGGTCCCAGTAACTGGCGTGTGTCTTCCTTCCTGTCCAGCCCCCTCAGATCCAACATACCCCTCCATCGCCAGCTGTCTCTGCCTAGCCAGTGCCTCTTCAGTGCTGCATGACAGGTATAGCTGGCAACTCAATGGGGTTACGCTGTTGCCTATGCCCACACCTCTGTCTGCAGACTCAGTAAGACAGCAGGGCACGGCGGCACACTCGTGAGTTTTCTTTCCATCCAGGAAGGACACGAGCTATTGTTGGGGGGGTGGGGGGTTGTGAATTCCCCAGGGCCAAGCAGTAAGGATGCGCAACTCATCAGCCTATCTTAGACGAATTGGCTCCTTGCTCCACCCAATCCAATTTCTGGTCATTACCCAGAACGCTCTGCAGCTGATAGAGGTTTCAGAGCAATACAGGGGGCGTGGGAGCATGCAGAGAACCACATAGCGGTTTGTTTCTATAGGCAGTCACCTCATAAAAAAAATCTTATCACACGCAGTAATGATGCAAAGCATTGCAACATGCCCCAGCACTCCTGCTGCACGCCGAGCCACCCCTGCAGGATATTTAGACCACTACAGAATGGAAACATGCACTCTCCGACTTAGAGGGAAGTAGACTTCTTCACTCCTCAGTGGAACGAGGGCCTGTGAGAACTGAAACAGCCGTGTCTTTGAGAGTCAGTGAAAAGAGGCCGGTTCTGCCGGCTCGTAATTAACATAATCAAACCCGAATCTTGCCTGCCGCTCGGTGACTTTATTTCTATTGTTGGGCTGACTTTTTGATCATTCCCTGTGCTGCTTTGAAATGGAGATAAACCAAGATGGCCCTAGGGTCTCCTTTGAAAGATGACAACGAAGGCACTTGCAATAAGCAGTGGCCCTGACATGCTGCGACTGTAAAATTAAGCTAGTTCCAGGCTTGAAGAGCAGTTAGAGCCGTGGCAAGTTTTTTTGTTTTTTTTATTTCCATGTCTATTGTTGGTAACCACACAAAACAAACACACTGAAACGATGGATTTTTCTCTCCCTGCTGTGGTTAAACTTGCCCTTTTTTTCTCCTTTCTGGTCATTTGTTTTGAAGCTCAGAAGAGAACAAAGCTTCAGCTGGAGGAGTGGACACAGTAGCACAGCAGCAAAGGGAATGGACAAAGCTGGTGAGCTCTGCAAAGAGAGACTCCTAGCTGTGGTGCCTGTGCTGGCTTATCCCAGGGGAGGCTCATCAGAGAGACACTGCCTGGGAATTGCAAGGATTCTGGTTTGGGTCTCGGTTGCAGGACAAGGGGAAGGATCCTCTTCTGAACAGGGACTCAGGAGCTCTCAGTTCACTCCCTGACCCTGCCACCAGCCTTCCTGGGGGAGTCGCATCATCTCTGTGAGGGGCCAATGCCTCGCGAGGAGAAATTTGCTAATGTCGCTATTGGAGATCAGAGAAGTACATGGAGAGACAGGATGTCCCATCGGATGAGGCTGATTGGGTACGTCTCCTTGATAGACACCCTCGATCAACCGTGACGATTGCCAGCTGTACCATTCTCAGCTGGTACACGGGAGCCCACTGATCACTGCATCAGACTATGGGGTGGAGGGGACAGCCAGTTTTCAGCCCCGGGACCCCAGCTTAGGGAAGGATTAAACTGACCATGCTCAGATGGTCCACCCCTCAGGGTTGATGTATGGGCACTTAAACTTACTCCACCCCAGCCCCTGTTCCCAGTGAAACACTTGCATTTGGGATGAACTCTGACACGGCTTAATTACACGTGAGACTTGTACGAGGGAAAGCAGAATAGGAGAAAGGAGGTCAGCTTTCAGGAGGGACCCATTTTGGTGAGACACCTGAGGCAGGACTGGCAGCTGGGCTGCTAGAAAACATGTGACACCAGCTCCTCTGCGTGCCCAGTAAAGATATCTCCCCTACAACTTTGCCTGCTGCCCCACTTCTTGCTAGCGAGAAGAGCTCACGCTGCAGGAAGACAGGGGGCCGCAGAAGACAAGGGAGTGTTTTGAGGGGTAGATACCCTTACGCGTAGGCTGTTTGCATGGACACCCCCCTCCCACTCGCCCTCCGCCCTTCCACTTTCGTTCCAGGAGCACCTCTGGGATGGCACATCCTTGCCTCCTCCTGTATAAAATGTACTCCACCTTCTATCGCCTGAGCGGGGAGAGCGACGGGGGTCTCCATAGCCTCCTCTCACACTCAAGTCACCCAGTCCTGCAGCCACTCTGCGATGCTGGAGGTCCCCAGACAAGTTCCTGGCGCCCTTGGGGCTGAGTGCTCTGCAGAGAGCAGGGATGCCGTCTCTTCCTTTATTCCCGTCTGCTGAAAAGAGGCTGAAAGGACCCTGAGCCCTTGCCCCGTGTTTCTGATCGGTCCAAGCAATTCGTGGAGGCCTAGATTTCGAGGCCAGAAGGACCCTTGTGACAATCCAGTCTGACTTCCTGCATAACACAGGGCAGAGAACCTCACCCAGGGGTTCATGGATCAAGCCCGTCATGTCTGCGTGAGCTCTAGCAAATCTGAGAGAGAGAGAGAGAGAGACGTCCAACCTTCACTTGAGGACCCCAAACAATGGAGAAACCAGTGACCACCACACCCCTCCCTAGGCTCGTCCAGTTGGTAATTATTCTCACTGTTAAAAATTTGCACCTTATTTCCAGTCTGAATTTGCCTAACTTCAGCCTTCACCCATGGGAACTCATTAGGTTGTTTTCAGTTAGATGGAAGAACCTTCAGCTATCAGGAAGCTCTTCCCCAAGCAGGTGCTTGTAGACTGCGATCAAGTCACCTCTCAACTTTCTCTGGACTAAATGAAATAGCTTTCAGCATTGTTAGTCTCTCAATATGAGGCAGGTTTTCCAGATCGCGGATCATTCTTGTGGCGTGGCCAGGAAGGGGAACCCAGGATCACCTATGGGAGAAGAGCCTTCGTGAGACAATCTCTGCATTAAAATGTGGTTTCAGCCTTGAAAAAGTTTACGGACTCCTGGTGTGGGGCGAAAAGCAGCCGGCAACCTGCTCCTGGCAATGGGTTCCCGGCCACCGGGAGCTTTAGAGTCTGTTCTAATGTCAGAGGAAGCTGGGGATATCTCTGAATCCATTCAAAACAGGCCTCGGGACATGGGTGGAACCAGAAAAGAGCCTGAGTTTAACTCCCCATCAAAGACATACAGCAGCTTTGACCTCACAGCCTTGTCCTGATCACAGTGTCTAGTCTGAAACTCCCTTCCTGGCATGGGATTTGAACCTTTGACCTTCTGCTTTAGCAAATAGGCTGCCACCCATTAAACCAGAACAATGAGGGTGAAGTCTGCTCCTTGGGGAATGCCATGCCCACCCTGCTGTTACACTGGGGATGAGTTCAATCCCAGCTGTTTAAACCAGCCCAGAGACAGAGCACCAACGAGACAAGAAAGCAATATCCTGGCAGCCGGGGTGGGGGGTGGGGGAGGCATAAATAATGAAAGCCGATTCCATAAGTAATTACTTTTTAATTAATTAGGAACGATGACTAGAGAGGACCGAGTGACTCCTTGAGAGTCATACCCGCTCTAGAGGCCTCATTCCGATCCTGTTCAAAGTGATTTGCAGAAGGGGAAAAGCCGTATAACCATGGAGAAGAAAAGCCACAACTGGGCTGGAGCTGGTTGACCGATGAGTGCTGAGTGGCCCAGCCCCGCCGCAGACGGCTCGGTTTGAGGGCCAGAGAGCAGTGCTGATTTTGAGGCTGTCTCATGCATTGCTGCTAGCCCGGCCCCGGCGTACACATTGCGGGGCATGAGTAACCCACAGTTTGGTGTGTATCACGTGCGGAGGCTGGAACGGAGCTGTGGGGCTGATTCCCCTGTTCATTTGCAGGCTCCCAGGCTCCTAATGATCTGAGATCTGAAATGGCGCCGTTTGGAGACAGCGGCATCTCGGCTTGCTGACAGCCGAAACTCGTACAAGGGCTCTTCGGTGAGCTTGTGCTGCAATTAATTAGCACTCTGTCTGATTAGCACCTTTCTCTGCTCAGCCCCACACAATGCAAGTGGGAGACAGCTCCCGAGCCAAGTCCTACGTGACTGAATTTGGCAACACAGCCGAGCTGAGCATTTCTCTGCCTCGCGCTCAGAACCCACGGAGCTGCGGCACAAAGGGCAACGGAAGAGCGGCTCCTCAGAACATGCCTGGTGCTGCCACGCAGAGGGCACAGGGATCCCTCCCCGTCACTCCAGAACCTCCCTGGGAGCAGCACAGAGGGGGGACGATGTTGGCACACCCTGGGGGATCCTGGGCTAAGGAAAAGGCAGGCGTTTCTCGCCGCAGGGCTCGGTTTCTGCTGGTGCCTAGCTGGGCTGCTTGTAGGACTCCCCTGAAGAGCCCTGTCTAGCACAGGAAGTTTCTAGTGCACGTAGAACTAAACCCCATAGAAAGGACCTGGGGGCACACGCTAACCGGCACAAATGAGGAATGGCTTCTGCTTATCCCTAAGCACGTACCACAACACTATGGCTCTCTTGGGTGAATGGACACTGACTGTCTGGCTGTTGTGTTGGTTTCCAGCAGGGTGGTACATGCCACCCGCTATCTCCTAAGTGTGCTGGGGAGGGCGGCACTCAGTGCAACCAGCTGCTCCTCTTAACTCTTCACTTCTGCTTGTACCCAAACCCAGGACAGCTCTGGAGGCTGAACATGGCCCTGGATACGCACCAGGCCTGGATGGACCCTGCCCTCAACAGAAGCTGTTTGCCCCACGTAGAGCTTCTGACGTCAGCTGGGATGCAATGTTTTGCCTGTCTGCACCCCCCTGCTCGCTGCGCGCTTTGTCTCTTTCCGAGCAGGGCCGGAGTCCGAGCTGTGCACACAGAGGTCAGGGCCCGGCTAGAGCCAGGCTGTGTTTTTCCCTGTTCATCTCACCCCAGATGGGTGCTGAGGTCTCCTCTCTCTGGCAACAGGAGTGTCTCAGCCTGGCTCTGTGTTTAGTTTTTCAAATCCCTGTGGGCAGGTTGCCCATCCCGTACCTTGCCAGCTCTAGCATGTCCACCCCAAAGTCATCACAGCTGCAATTCTGGGCCTCCCGCCCATCCATCCCGCCTCTCTGATGCCAACAATGTTGCTCCCTGTAGAGGGGTTCGGTCAGGGCTCGTCCCTCTCTGGGGCAGTGGGGCACCACCCCGCCTCACTACACGCCCTCTCCACTGGGTTGGGGAATAACGAGTGTGTGGCCCAGGCCCTCAGGCAGGGCTGAGCGAACAGTTTGTGAAAGCAAGGTCAGGCTCTGAGGCGTCTGAGAGAGGGGGAGACGGCCACCCACAAGTGGGATGGCAGGGGGGCACGCAGGCCCTCCCACTCCAATGCATCCCAGCCCGGGGCCCTGGCAGCGGCAGAAGATCCCTGCCGCAACACACAGACATGGGCTCTGGAAGCGCTGCAGCCAGACTAGGGTCGGCTGCCCCCAGACCACTTCCAGACTCCCCGTCGCGTGGTACCTGGCTCGGGACGGTGTCCTCGGAGGAGTCCAGCCCCATGGGTTCCTCGAGGTAGCTAGCGAGGGGCAGGCTCAGCAGCTCCTCCAGGCAGTGAGTGTGGGGTAAGCTCAGCCGGTCCTCGGGTTCGCCACAGGCCGCTGGGGCTTCCTTGTGGTGAGCTAGGTCAGCGGTGGTCCGGCCTCCCCAGCGGCTGCTTCCCCAGTGAGCTCTGGGTCTGGGCTTTTATACTTCCCGTCCTGTGCCATGACCTCCGGGAGGCGGGCATAGGACCCACTAGCTCCGCCCGCTTTGGTGTCTGGGGAGGCTCGTCCCTCTCCGGGGCGGTGAGGCACCACACCGCCTCGCTGCACACCCGTTTACAGCCAGGGGTGAAGCCAGTGCCCACCTGGTGTCTCTGTCTCCGAGAGCATGTGCCTCTAGAGTGGCCCATCTGCTTCCTGTACCTGCTTTTAGTCCTTTTCAAAGTCTTCCTTGCAGTGTGTTTTAGAGCTGCTCCACTTATGAGGAGTCAGTGATGCCAACACATCTTTTCTAGTGAAGTGGGCTTTTGTTATATTACCTTGGAGACTAATTAAGCTGCATATGAGAGCTGGAACCCCTTGACACTGAGAAGGTTAATGGCCCCAGCCTATCCTCTGCTCAGCAAGAGGAGCTAGGTACTGAAGTCAACATAGTGACATTAATTGTAATATTGAACATCCTGGAGTGAATGGTTCTGGAATCCTTCCTTGCCATTACATTAATGGTGTTGCCGTGACTATATTCTGTAAGTAATTGGCAGCTTTTGCTAGGTCTCGTCCTCCATTTACTTTCACAGGAGATTAGAAGCCATTGTGTACGTTATCTTCGCAAACTCTAATTCATGCATTAAGTAGACTCGTATAGAACAGCCGACTATAATAAGATGCCAGGACAAAAGGAGGGGACAGCGATGGGGGGTGAATGTCATGGAATCTGCTTCTTCACCCTTTGGCTTCCTGGTGGGCAATAATTCAATGAGAGCTGGACCCGACGGCTGATTTCCGTTGTCTGTGGAGCGACTGACACAATTCACCAAAAGCGCTTTTGTTTTTCAACCAAATCGAGCTCTTGTCACGCACAAGGTGGCGGAAGGTCAGTGCAGGATTCGCGGTTGGTGTTTCTATTGCCACTGTTGAAGCTACTTGGATTGTATTCACAGGTTTCTTTACAAAACAGCTTTGCTGAGCTCACCGTTAATGAGCGCAGGGCAAAGCCCAGCCCCCCCTGCTGGCACGTGGACTGGTCCTTTGAACTTTTTCTGACTGGAAGTCTGTTGTCTCTTCTCACGAGGAGACATAAACATCTGTGCACCCAGTGGAGCACAGCTGGGCACAGCCTGCTCTGGGGTGGTGTTTACACCATTCCAAGCCTATTCTGTATGGAGAATCCCACGCTCTATGGCAAGTTCAAGCTCACACAACTGAATGGGAGGTGGTGAGGGCTACATGGATGGTTTAGCGGAAATCTTAGTTTGGTAAAAACTGATCCCAATAACTGGCCTGAATGGTTTTGGATCCACTGGGTTACAGGATAAATATTATCACAGCTGGCAGAAGCCAGGCAGGTCAGGTCTATGGAGAGGGAACGAATACTTCATAGAGACCAATAAGGAGGCTCACATAGTATCACAGAGACCAGTGGCTGACAAGCTCTATTAGGTAACCTCGTTTCACACCTTTCCCTCCCCCACCACTGAATTTTCTACTGTATATTAGACTAGTAGTAGTACAGTAGTGCCTGGAGACCCAGACGGAATCAGGACTCTGTCATGCTAGGAGCTGCACATACATATACAAGGAGACAGTCCCTGCCCTTAAGAGCTCACAGTCTGAATAGACCAGACAGACAAAGGGTGGGAGGCAAAACCGAGGCACAGGGTTTGTCCAGTCTATGAACAGCTCACCCAGGTGTTCCAGTCCCACGAGGCTGTCTCTGTCATGGAGGATGGTCTGTGCATGCATTCTTGCAGCCTGCAGCCACTTTTCTCGTGGAAAGAGGGTGGCTTAAATTTTCTCTCCCCCTTGGATTTGTCTAGTAGCTGTTACAACGACATGGTGGATTTGTTTTCTCCACTTCCTGGGTCTCTGGAAATTTCTCACTCCAAGGGGTGATTGAAAGCACACGCTGAAGTCATCAGTAATTACAGGGGAGCTGCCAGAAGACGTATCAGTAAATTAAAAGAGTGGAAAAGAGAAAACATCCTGTGGCACCATGCCTCATATTCTTCATAGAGATATGCCTATGACATTAATATGGTATAACTAAGATATGTTTTATGCAAGATGGGTCATGTCAGGTATCATTGGAAAGGTTATAATTTGCTGAATATGATTATCCTATTTGTATGAATGTATCATTTCTGTATCTGAAGTAAGGAACATGTGTCAATTGCAAAAGTGTTTGCACCTTGGGAACGTCCACCAGACAGCAGCAATCAGCCTGGATGGGCCATTAGGAAGGACAATAAGACTTTGAAGATGCTGATCTCTTGCCTTCCTGAGAAGCTTCCTGGGACGCAGCTTTGACACTGCAGGGTCAGGTGATCATGTCACCCGGTACTGGACCCCATTTTGGCCTGCTAGTATTTTTCCACAAAAGGGATGGAGACCGAACTATGAAACAAAGGATTCCCACCATGTGTAAATCCTATTGAAGGCTGTGGAGTGAATTAATCAGGGTCGGCTCGTCACTGAATCCCTGCCCAAAATGACTGCTAAAAACACCTAAGACTGAACCGGGGAAGAGGTGGAACCAGGCTAGAAGGTGTCTGGCCTTGTGAAGGGAATATCTGGAATTCTAAGCTGCAAGAAGAAGTTTGTCTTCAAGAATCTCTGCAACCTGCTTAAAACAACATGGGGGGTGAGAAATTACTACTTGTAGCCAGTTTCTTTAGTGTATTAAGCATAGTTTGCATGTTTGTTTTATTTGCTCAGTAATCTACCTGGTTCTGTTTGCGATTCCTTCTAATCACTTACAATCTGTCCTTTGTAGTTAATAAACATGGTTTTGTTTTCTCAAAACCAGTTTGTGCAATTCCATACCTGGAGGCAAAAAGCGGGGCATATCTTCCTCCACATTGAGGGAGGGGGCGATTTTCATGATCATGCGCTGTACAGTTCTCTGTGCAGCGCAAAACAAGACAATTTGGGGTTGCACCCCAGAGGGGGAGTGCACTTGAGGGCTGGGCAATCCCTGAGCTCAGTCTTCCCACACAGAGCTGACCTCAGTGTCTGTCCTTTTGCACCTGGGTATGGCCCTACCTGTGTGTGTAGAGGAGGCCTGAGGTCCTGGCATCGCAGGACAGGGTGAGGGAGCCCCGGCTAATGGGAGAATGGGCGGGCTCAGTAGGACCGCAGTATATCAGGTGGCACCCCGGCCTGTGGGGGGGTAACCCATCACATATCCATCCTGACCCCCTACATCGCTCTTGAATATTTGACTGTTACTGTTTGAGTAGCATTAGGGCAGTGCCTAATGACCCTGATTATCCGAGTAGAAGGCTGTCCCTGCCCCCAAAGAATTCACTGTGTAAATTGACTATCTGCAGTAAAGAGTTTTCCTCCACCTCCTCTGATTCCAGCTCCCAGTCTCTCCTGATCACGTAAAAAATTTTCTTAACCTCCAGTTGACATTTTCCTATATTGGCCGTGACTCCTCGTCCTCCCACATCCTGGAGCTATGACTCAGTCCATTTTCATGAAGGCATCGATAGACCCAGTTGCACATGTAAGCATGGCATCTGTGCACCCAAAGTGATGTACATACATTGTGTACACACTTGTGAAGGAGATTCTCTGAGAAGTGGGACCTATCCTATACAGCCATGGAAAGGGTTAGCCATGCTCTGTCCCGGAAGGAGCAGGGGAGGCAAGTCCTCCGAGTGGCCCAGAGAGGCTGCATGGGAAGACACCAATCAAGGAGAGGCCACTAGGAGCAGCCAGTCAGGGTGCAGGGGGCTCATATAAAAAGAACTTCAGGGCCAGAGTGGGTCAGTTGCTGCTGGGAGCTCAGTGAGTAAGGAATGTGGCCCTGGAGGGCTGAGAGAACTATGCACCTTGGACAGCACAGCTGCTGGCAGGGACTGGGGGAGTAAGAGGAGGCTTCTGGCTGGCTGTGGGACTGAGCAGATGAGTGTCCGGAGAGGAGGGTGAAGACGGTGCTGGGGCTCTGGGGAAATGGCCCAGGGAAATTAGAGCAATATCAAGATAAGTTAAAGAGATGCTGCAGCAGGCTTCTATTTACAGGGTCCCTGAGCTAATCCCCAGGGTAACCAGGAGGAGGCACTAGTCCAGCAGCGAGTCCCATGACAGCCCTATAAATTTGTCAGTCTCATCCTTCAGTCCTGTTCTCAGGCCCTTCATGGCAATTTTGTGTTTTGTATTTCTGTGGCCTTTTTCTACTGCAGGGACTGGCCCCTAGAAGCCTCACCTTACTCCCCCTAGCACAGAATTCCAGGTGTGGTCACACCTGGGCTACCGGCACTTCCCCCATCTAGCATGAAATGCTGGCGTATGAATAAAAGGAACTGTAATTAACTGGAGAGGATAATATGTCATCTATCAATTGAAGCCACTGGCTAATTACAGCATCCACAGGCACTAAACAAGACTGGCAGAACCTGTGGGCATGAAAGCACATTTTAAATTCTTCTCTGATCAGCAGTTCACCTCTCGGTTTGTTGGTTGAATAATGCAGTTAGTCAAATACGGGCTCTCAGCACAATCCCAGCCCTCGTTTACAATGGAAATAGGGAGCGTGGAAAAAGGCAGCAATCTGGAATCACTTTCAAAGAAGGAGGCGATTGAATTGGGTTTGGCAGCTCTGATATCAACACCAGGAGGAGACGATCGGCCCGTGATTTCAACGTGTATAATGAAGAGCAAAGCTTTCAGAATGGCCCCAGGACTCACGTTGGCATACAAAGCAATTTGGTTCTGAAATGTGCAGAACTGATGCAGGCTTTCCAAATTCAATGGCGCTGGGTCGCCCCGCGAGAAACCGGCGCTGGACGGCAAGTCAATGCAGACTAGACAAACTAGTCCCGAGGGAACATGGCACAAAGGGGTGTCAAGATTTTCCAAGGGGACTAGTGATTCTGGGTGCCTCGATTCTGGGGTGTCCAACCTAAGACACTGTGGAGAGGCCTGATTTGCGGAGAGCAGGTGTTCGATACTTTAAGGCCCTTGTGAGATGTCAGGTTGTACAGCCAAGACCAGAGGCTGTGTTGGAAAATGCAGTTAAAAGGCTCCAACTGAGATGGAAACATTTACTGGAGGGATTTTGTTTTGTGTTCTTTGTTCAGGCGGCAGGTTTTTACACTGATTTGCCTTACTCACATGACCTGTTTCACAACTGTCCTTTGAGAGGCAGTATGGATTGCCAACTCTCCAGGGCAGGGACTGGGTCTGGCAGCGCCTTGCACAATGGGGCCTGGAGCATGGTTGGAGTCCCTGGGTGCTCTGAAATAAAGTCATGTATTCTCTGGTGTGCCATGCAAGCTGTATTGCTTAGTTGTAGCCGGTCACATGACTCACAGACCATCTTTTCTGTTCTCAGTCTGGGTGAGGGTCTGTCACATTAGAGACCTGGCTTGTATTCCTATCTCTGTTTGAACTGACCTCGGGGTCACCCAATGAAATTAATAGGCAGCAGGTTTAAAAAAAACACAAGGAAGTATTTCTCCACACAACGCACAGCCAACCTGTAGAACTCCTTGCCAAGGGATGCCCGTGAAGGCCAAAACTATACCAGGGTTTGTAAAAAAGAACTAGATAAGTTAGTGGTAGATAAGTCCGTCAATGGCTATTAGCTAGAATGGGCAGGGAGGCTACCCCATGCTCTGAGTGTCCCTAGCTTCTGTTTGCCAGAAGCTGGGATTGGACAGCGGGATGGATCACTTGATGATTGTCCATTCTGTTCATTCTCTCTGAAACATCTGACATGGGCCATTGTTGGATGACAGGATACTGGGCTGTCTAGACCATTGGTCTGACCCAGTCTGGCCATTCTTATAACCTTGCACTAGCTCTTGGTTTGCAGGTTTCTGTTAAGCATAGTTGCAGGCAGCCAAATGTGTTCGTCACGACTATGCGCTCGCAAGCCTGGATTTCTCACAAGCATTTGTACTAGTACAACACCATCGGTAGGTTCTAGGGCTGTATGTGTCCTGATCATGAATGGATGCTGCTGGGATTGGAAGATACATACCTGAAAATCCTTTGGAGCCCTTTGCATGTGCTCTGCCTCTGGAGAGTCATTCACGTTGCTGCCCATCGCCATGGAGGGTGGTGACGAGGACGTGTAAAAGTGCAATCAGCAGAACCAATGTGCAGCAGCAGGTATAAAGGGTGAGAGAATTGATTCCAGGCAGGGTGTTATCCAGTCTGATTAGAGGGGCAAGACTCCAGAGCCTCTGTTTTCCCCGTAAGCAGAGCTGGGCTCAGAGAAACCAAGCCGTGGCTGAGAATGCCGAGAGTATTTCTATTCAGTGTGAATTGCATCTGAGAAGGGAATGATGGTTCCTGGGAGAGTGGAAGAGGAGGGTGCAGAGGGGGAGTGGAGAGGCAGCTGTGGTGGACAAGAGGAGAAAGGGAGGGGGAAGAGTGCGAGAGCGCGCCGCTGATCATGATAAACAGCAATCTCCGAGGCTCAGCTCCACGCGCTGAAATTGCTTCCATGCTTAAGCACCTCCTCTACTTTATTTCCAGCCTCTGACTTCATTAATAAGATAATGAAGAGTCATTTAACTGTGAATGTTGAGAGCAGAGCAAATTACCTGTGTACGGATGGGTTAATGGCAGAGGCACTAACAAGACCTTTTGCTGCTTGCGTGAACTGGAATTGACCTATTGGAAGATGTAATACCACGTTCCCAAACTTGGCATTTGACTGAATGGTCAGACAGTTAATTCCCCTGCAGATGAAGACTAAACGGCCAAAATGTCAGCATCCACATGGACACAGCGCACTGCAAGCTCCAGCTTCATCATTCCAGCTTTCTCCCATCCGGATCCCTATGGGTCAGGCAGATTTTTGTGCTCCATGGGTGTAGAAGGGAGGAAATTGGGCCAGGAGAACTGCAGTGGGTTTAGCTTCAATACAGTGTCCTTGCTTCTGAGTTAGGGGAAGATGTGAGAATTACCTGGAGTTAACCAGGCAGTGTCTGAAGCCTGAGCAGGGCTGTTCGTGGGCATGGGAAGGGAGTGAATATTAGTCCAGGGGTGGGCTGAACACTGAGGGTAAGTCGCAGACGGTAGGTTGCCCAGTTCTGGAGGAAGGTCACTCCATGGGGCGGGATGTCCCCTGTTTTTGAGCTGTACATGCAAGGACGTGCTGGAGCTGACCGGAGAGTCCCTATACTGGAGAGTCACAGGGACAAGACACGGCTATGCTGTTTAGTATTCTCCCAATCAGCACAGCAAGTAATTACTGCTGGATTACAATTGTAAGCAAAGGTGATCCTTCTTCCGCATCGGCCTTGGCATAGCCGTGTGACCTGGCACTTCACTGGGATTAAGGCACCAACCTTCTCTTTAGCATTGACTGCCCTGAGAGAGGCACATGGGTGCCCTTCAGAGACCCCTATTTTTTAGGGCTAGAAGGGACCATTATAACCTAGTCTGACCTTCTGCATAACACAAGCCAGACCATTTCATCAAGCAGTTCTTGCATCAAGCCCCAAACTTCTGGCTGAGTTACAGCATCTCTTTGAGAAAGACGCCCAGTCTTGACTTAAAGACTTCAAGTGACAGAGAACCCACCATGTCCCTTGGTAAGTTGCTCCTTGATTAGTTGCCCTCGCTGTAAAAAGATTTGCTTCTTGTTCCTGATCTGAATTTGTCTAGCTCCAGTTTCCACCCGGAGCCCTGTGTTCTGGGATTGAGAAACATGCTGCTTGCTCTCTGGTGGTCTTTAGCCACACCCTTGTCACGTAGTCCGTTCTGTGTGGCTAGCGTGGAAGACGCTGACCTGGGTGTATCTACCGTGAAGAGTTTCAGAGCGGTTGCCGTGAATGCCAAGTTCCTGATGGTGCCCAATGCAAATGCCTCTTAACAGTTTGCTCGCCGGAGTTTTGCATGGGATACATGTTCTAGACAACAGACACGGTTGCTAAATAAATCACATACATAGGGGACTGGAACCTACATCTTCCAGCTGAAAGAGAGCACTTAATTACTTATAACGGAAAGTGTCTTGCTCTTTCTGTGAGGAACCATATAAACTTACATTCCAACAGATAATCCCCAAGGATGTTCCACGATAGTTTAGCCCAGACTTTGAATATCTTTCTCGGGGATGGGCAAACTACAGCCCACGAGCCAGATCCGACCCATCAGGGCTTTGGACCCAGCCTGAAGGATGGCCACCCCAGTGGCATTGCAAGCCCCGCGACGCTCCTGGAAGCGGCCGGCACCACGTCCCTGCAGCCCCTGGGGGCAGGGGACCGAGGGCTCCGTGCGCTGCCCTTGCCTGCAGGCACCGCCCCCTGCAGCTCCCATTGGCCGGGAACCAATGTGCCTGCTTTCTTTGCTGGTGCCTGGAGCCGGCCCTACCCTCCTGCACCTCAACCCCCTGCCCTGAGCCCCCTGCTGCACCCCACATCCCTCCTGCACCCCAACCCTCTGTCCTGAGCCCCCTGACGCACTGTGCACTCTATGCTGCACACCAACCCGCTGCAATTCCCCACCCCACCCCACCCCGATGTGGCCCTCAAGCCAAAACGCTTGCCCACTCCTGATCTATCTGGTGGTCTTGCTGTTTAGGTCAAACTAGACCCAAAATTTCAACTACTTAAAAGCAAGTTCTTAGACCCATAGAGACGTTTCCTTCATTTGGTGTTTAATCCCAGTAGCAACAGTTCCACCCTCCCATAAAAATAATCATTCCCCTACCATGATTGTGGCTGAAGCATAGCAACGACCTTGGTCTAGTGCATGAGACCTTGAGAGTGAAGTTGACTAGACAATGACCATAACCAAAAGTGAAACAGACGAGACTGCTTTCATGGTCTGAGCTGGGAGAAATGCAAAAAGTGAATGAATTTTCCTCACTTCCCAGCCTCTGTTATTTTCTTTTTATCTTTTCTATTTAAGGCCCAGTGCTTCTCCCTTTTCTTGTGTGAGTATTCCTTACTCATGCGCCTAATCCCATTGAAGTGGATGGCAGTAATACTGTTATTACTAATTATGTGTATCACAATAGCACATAAAAGCCAAACCCACATTGTGCTAGGCACTGGTCAGCAGCCATTTGGGAATAATATGCAGCCATGAAAAATTTGTGATCTCTTTGGGGCAGGGAGCAATCCAAGTAAACTTCATGAGTATTCGTGAGAGTAAGGATTGCTAGAGAAGGCTGCTAGATTATAACTGCTTTGGGGCTGGGAGCTTGTTTGCAAATCTGTCTCTAAAGCATTTAGCATGCTCTGAAATGTATCCAAATAAATAAGAACAGTAGCACACATAGTATGTTTGATGTTTAAAATTCATTCACTTTTAATAATCTAAGGTGCTATTAGCAACACAGGGAAGATTTGTTCTTTAAAAGAAGTGTTTTTTTTAAACTGACAGCATCCCTTTAATTAAGCAATAAGATGAGTTAGAGCATGAATAACCATGTGTTAATTCATCCCCAAGAAGTTAGGCACACCGCCAAGAAGAACCTCTTGCTGCAATTATAAAATTTCATTACAAAATGTTTTATTTTAACTTTTTTTTAACGCTCATTAATTTAGTGAAGTGTCTAATAAGTTATGAGCAGGAAACTACTGTTCTATTAGTCTCCCAGCTCGGTGATCCGAGGCACCGATCAGTGGGCTTTGTTTCTCCTCTCTGCTAGGTGATAATTCATTATGCCATTAGTTAGACAAAGGAGAAAGGGATTAAAATGGCAGCCCATGGGTGGTTTGGTTTGAGAGGCCGGGGGAAACAACCCCAAACGTTTGATCCATGACTTCACTTTGCCATTTCTATATTTTAATCTGAAATTATTGCCCTCAGGAAAAAAAAAGAGCCTAAGTAGCCATTTATTAACAGTGGTAAGTATCATTAAGCAGAGAGATGTGGTAAAATACAGATTACTTAGGGAAGAGCCGAGTATCAGAATGTCATTACACGTTCCATGGTGGCATATTACCGAGATGATTAGTGGCATCAAATGACTTCTGAAAAATGATTATGTGCCATTAAAACCATTAGTCTGTCTGAAGCCAGCCCAAACAAATGGCCGTGCTGGGGATGAGTCATTAGTTTTAGAGGCTGGGTGGTGTGACAGGAATCACGGGGAATATCCAGCAAATTAGCACATGCAACAGGTTGGGGGATGCGATTAGAGGCCATTTGTGGGCAGAGGCGGAAGCTTGTTTCACTCTCTGAACTCTTTGGGTGCAAAGGAGGGGAAAGGCAAGTCACGGAAATCGTTACAGTCATGGCAGGTTTCCCGGCAGGGAGAATCTGGACATGTTTGCAGGTCCCTGTGCGCAGCAGGGGAAGCGGGAGCTCAGTGGCCTACCAGCAGGAGAGCTCTTAAGACGGGAAAGTGACACAGGATCTGGGCCATGGTCGTGCCGAAGCAGAAGGTGGTGAAAGAAGGTGATCTTGGGTTACTGCCTTCCCAAAACTCCGTGCAGCTCTGGGATTGTTAGCGGCTGTCACGCCAACGGTTTAGAGCTTCCCGAACCATTGGGAAACATTTTCTTTCAACAATTAAATACAAATCTGTTCCCGTTTCCATAGCATTGGGTGCTTCCCAAGCAATAGATGGCCAGCGTCAAAGGCTCCTGGGTTTCAATGCAATGAAGGGCCTCCAGAGTAAACTTCCTTCTGCTGGGCCATTCTGAGATGCACCCGCAGTCTCCCTTGCAGGGGGCTGGAAGCAGTTTACTCTCCAGAGGGCTACTACCAAGGCTCTCTGGAGACTAAACTGCTGGGTACCGCAGCTATCTACTTCTAAAGGACTCAGGTGAGATTAGAACCTCCCTGCGTCCAGCAGCCAGACCAGCTGGGTCTCATTAGCTGCAGTTCGGGAGCGTCGAAGGCTCGAGTCTCTCTCCCAAGCAGTGGGAACAATGAGAAAAACCTTAAGAACAGGCCAGTTGAGCCTGTAACTCAGTCTGATGTTTCGTGGTGGTTATTTAAGCCAGCTCCAGGGAGGGGAAACATTTGGGCCATCACCAGTGGGTGCTGGGGTGCTCTCGGAGGAGGGCAGCGTCCATTATGATTTCAAGAGGCCCAGGCATTCCCTATTACTCCTGATCCTGCTAGACAATCCAGGCTGCAATAAGCAAGGTGTTGACTTTGCAGACTCCAGCCGTAGCCCTCATCCACGATGGGTCGCGGCAAAGGGTGTTTACAGCGGGGACGGAATGTTTACCTGGCCCCGGAGTCTGTCGTTGTCCGAAGGCAGCTAGCCTGCCGGCGGCTCCTGGCAGAGGCGCGTTGTAGCACTCCCGTTGACTTCTATTTTTCCTCTTCTTTTCCGTTGTGTCACCAGGCAGTGGGGAGGGGTGGAATTTGGGGTGCAGTGAATCTGCAGGTGCAGCTAGCTGAGTGGCAGCTGAGATCTGATTGCCATTTATTCAGCTACGCGATCTGTCTATCTAGGGAGTATATCCTGCTTTGTGCTGCCTGATGCTTTCTCTTTTTTAAGACACCGTAGCAGGACTGTACTGTACGTGGCCTCAAAGCCACTGCAAAGGAAGAGGATGCTCAGGGATTTAAGTGTTCTGCTGGATAAGGACCTAAAAGGGTGTCTCGCAAGAACACAGTTAGAAAAACATCATTATTTTCTTGCAATTTTTAGTTTGAGTGTCAAGAGTTTTCTCTTTGCTCTTTTTTATTAGTGATGCCTGCACGGAGGCTTTCCTTGTTGGCTGGGTCCTTTTGCATTTGAGAAAGGCAGGTTTCTTGTTAACCCTTTGTTTCCCCTGGCACCCAAGCCAAATCCATGGCTTGCTATGGTTGGCTTTGTTGTTCATGTACGAACATCAGCCATGCTGGGCCTCATCCTTCCCAGTTCAGATGCAGCACCTGGAGGTACTGAGTGCACTCAACTCTGACTGATGTCCACCCCTAGAGTGGCTCAGAGACCAGCAGGATCAAGCCCGACGCATGCAGCTCTGTAAGCAGTGAGAGGAGGACTTGGGGATGTAATGGTCAAAAGGAAAATAGTATTTGTGTAGTTCCTTCAGAAAGATTGATGTTGATGACGCAGGAGTTATTTCTCATTACCAGAGAGAGCGGTTTAAATCAAGAGTTTTTTAAAAGGCTGAGGTGTTCTTGACCTGACCTGACCTTGCCAAACCTGAGCATTCAAAAACCAGGAGTCAGGCCCCAAAATCATGAGACTGGCTTCAAAAATAAAATGTGAGGAGTTTTCCTTTGCCGTCCCAGTGCTGAGCTCTTGGGCTGCCCTTGGGCCACATTTTCATTTCCACACGGGTAGAAACTTTGTGGGTTTGTTTTATGAAAGCTGAGGTTCTCTTGGACTCACATGACTCCAGGAGCTGGGCCTTTATGTAAAATACTAAATATCGGGAGACTCGCCATAAAATCGCGGGAGCTGACAACACTGCTGATCACAGGAGTTTTCATGCCAGCCCTGTGTTGATACTCAGCTGGTTCTGAGGGCGTCTCCCCGTCTCTTCCTTTGAAAGACCCCACCCTCCGGCCACCGTGCTTCCCTCCAGAGTCTACACACAACGCTCCTGGCGCAGGGAGTACATTCAAGAGCGATGCACAAGGTGCAACCCCAAGGCTCACTTTCCAAACAGGGCACTGGAGAAAGATGCCACATGGTGGCCTTCTCAAGGCCGCAGGCTCAGATGCAATGCTAGTCCGTCCACAGTGTCGTGGTTGAGCATAGATGGGGTATGTTGCTCAGAGAATGCCTAAATCATGCCCCAAATCCTCTCTACTCCCTCCTGCCTCTGTGCTCCCTATGAGACACAGGCAGTGTCCACCCCTGGAGCCGTGCCACCCAGAGCATTACCAGCCTCTCCAGAGCTGCCAGGTCCCAGCAGGGGGGTTTGGCTCTTGCATGTAATTAATTCTCTCTCTCTTTCTCTCCCTTTCACATGGAAATCGGAAGAGCCCCCGGAGACCTCTTTGGCTGGCTGAGCTGCTTTCTGCCAGCTAGCCCCCCTCCCCCTTCTCTCTGCTCCTAATTGATGGAAATGGCCCAAGGAGCTAATCACAGCTCTGCCCCTTGCTCCGCCGTTGGAACATGCTGCATGCACAGATGCTAGCTAGAGAACCAAGAGCCGGGGAGGAGGATGGCAGTTATGAAGGAGACGTGCCCAACCCACATGCTATGGGCTGGGACATTCCCCTCTCCCTCCCCAACCCAGAAAGCTCAAGCAGGGTCCGGAGCCACTAGCTTGGACTCAGTGCCAGGAAAAGGTTAATCTCTGTCTGGGACCGGCCTCACCTGCCAGCCCCATCCAAGCCTGTCAGCGGCATACAAGAGTTGGCGACCACGCCATTAGAGCCGGCTGGCTCCGCCCACCCTGAGCACTCAAGCCATGGCTAATTTGACCTTCCTGGGGAGTGAGTGATGGGAAGGGATGACAGGCCAGGTTCTCCGCCAGCCGGCTTGGATATAATGAGGTTGTGAATGCCTGCTGCCCCTCTCACCACACTCTGCTCTAGCCCCAAAGGAGCAGCTGCTCTGCATGTTTTCCAGTCTGTCTCCTCTCCAGTCGGCGGGCACCCCCGTGAAATCCCGTTCTAGCAGCGAGGAGATGACTTTGCTGGTACAACTCACAACTCCGAGATCCAGCCTTCACTGTGTACGGCCCGTTGTCACCATTTGCAGTGTTAAGATTAGCAGCCGCGTTAGTCTGTATCCGTAAAGAAAACGAGGAAGACTTGTGGCACCTATAGCCCACAAAAGTTTATACTGAAATAAATTGGTTAGTCTCTAAGGTGCCAAAAGTATTCCTCGTTTTATTTGCAGTGTTGTGTTTGCCTGCTGGTTCTATCGTCTCCTGAGTCTGTAAGTGTCACAGAACACGATCATGCTCCCACCAGACTCCGGTTCCAGGCCTTGTTCTGAGAACAGGCAGAGCCCCTAACGGCCGAGGAGCCAGGCAGCTGCTGTAAGGAGCCGACAGACCGACACTCGCCGAGCTCTTCTATAGCCAGCATGGGCGGGCTCTGGTGGGCAACGCTACAAGCCATCCTAATTCAGCTGTCTGGGTTCTTTACGGGGACCCTCTTTTCATGCTGCGTGTGCGGCACCTAGTCCCAGGGGCCCCTGATCCCTGCCTGGGCCTCGAGGTGTAACTCCATCACCAGCAATGATGATACCGCATCCGCACGCCGTTCCTCCGAGCGCCCCGCCCTCCCACCGGGCAGAGACAGCAGGATAAGCTACCTGCTCTTTGGCTGAGTCTCTCCAAAAACAATCTCTCGCTCCCCCCGCCTCACTGGACAGTCGGATCCGCCTGAGTTCGTCTCTCTTCCCCGAGCGCCTCGCTATCCTCACCGTGTCTTCGCCCTCTCCATGAGGACGACACCCCGTCCCCGCTCTGCCTGAGAGAGCGAGGAACTGAGATGGGGAGTGTGGTGAAGTCCAGGCCAGGACTGAAGTAGATCCTGAATGGCTTTACCAGACAGCACGGCCCGTGATAGCCACTCTGGGAGCTAGGGAGACCCACAGGGCCCGTGTGTGTCCAGCAGCCTCAGCGACAAAGGATCACTTAGTGGTGCATGTCGGTCTTTCATGTGTGACCAGCTAGTTGTATCTTTTCCAGGGGATGGTGCCAAACTGTCTCGCTCTTCAAGCTCATCATCCTAGGAAGGAGAAGTTTTCTCTTCCCATCCTCTTGGGATCATCCTTCCGGTCACTAGAACGGAGCTTACGAGCCTTTTCCTGCTGCGGCTCAGGTGCCTTCACTCAGCTCCCACCGAGGCGAGTGCAGACGCTGGGGACCGGCGCTGGTCTCAATGCCTCCATCAGGGTGCGGCTTCTACCCAGCGTCTGGAGCATGGCGTTGCCGGCACCTCTCGCATTTGCTAGGTTTGAAAAGAGCAGCCTGCCACAGGCGTCCTCAGGGGAACCAGTGCACGGTGAGAGTCCGAGATTTTACTGTGACCTTCACCAGCGATTCCTGCATCCAGCCCTACGTTACCTCCGGACACCCAGTCCCGATTTAAAGCCTTTGGGGTGGGAGAAGCCCCCTTGTTCCTTGGTTAGCTGGTGCAGTGGTTAATTCCCTTCCTGTGAAAAGCGTGCACCTCCTTTCCAATCCCAATTTCTCTAGCTTCCTGCCCTGTCCCACCCCAACCAGTGCTGGTGCTCTCTGGAGATCTCCAGAGCAAGAGACTTCTGGACCAGTGCCTGATCCGAAGGGAACCCAACTCTCCCATCTTCTCAGCTGTGCCTCACCCTCGTGCTGTGCACGGGGTGGTGCACACCTGTGTGTGTGTGTGTGTATTAACTGTATTTGCACAACATCCTGGATGAAGGGAACTTGATCCTGATTGGGGCCCCTCTGCACGTCAGTCCTGCCAATAATTAATTGTTCTAATTACACGCAAAATCCATATCTTAGAGTGCGGGACTGCCTGAGTTCATCACTGATCTGTGCCTCCCTCTGGACCGAGTAACAGGGTCAGATCCTCAGCTGGTACAAGTCCATGGAAGCCAATGGAGTCACACTGATTTACACCAGCCAGGGATCTGGTTTGACATTCTCAGATACACAGAGGAAAGCTTCATCAAAGTCACTGCACTGGAGTGTGTCACTGGTGTAAGGGACAGCAGAATTTGGCCCTTTATCCCCACCTGCTTTGGCTACAAAGGAGAAGCCACCTTCTTGATGTCAGTGCTTCGCAAGGGGTTCTCCTAGGCTCTGGAGCCACTTTGAGCCCATATTGTCTCTCTGTCCTGCTCTGTTCTCCCAGAGCTGGCTTCCTCCCGGCTGCCGCAGCAACAGGCTGCCCCATGAATATGTAGACGGGGGCCTGGATTAATCAATCAGTTCATATGCACGTGCATTTCCACTTTGCCTGCCCTGTACCGTTGCTCAGAATGGCTTCACGTGGGCCAGGTGGTGTCTCGCCCAATCCCTGCTGTTTCCACTTTAAGAAGACATAAATCCAGTTAATACGTCCAAAGAAGAAAAATCAAAATGTCACGTCTGTAGAGACAGTTCAATTGAGGGGATACTGATTGTCACAGAGAATATTCTCACTTTATTCACCTACTTAGTCTCTTCCCCTAGGCACATATGAATTCGTCAAATATTGTCACACCACATCATAATGCTTGTTCCCAGGTGGTGTTGCAACGGCTCAGACTTTGTCCTGGTTTCTTGGGTATGTGTGGATTTAGGGAAGGAAGGAGGTCTTGGCAGAATCAATGCATTAGAGGCAGATTCCCGCAAAGTCTCAACTTAACCCCTCCATGGCTGGCCATTTTGGGTTTGCTGAGCAGTGCACATTTCCAGTTCAGCAGCAGCCAAGGGGTAAATGTTTGGGTTTGTCCCCAACGGAAAGGCTGGGGTTTTTTGGATGGAAAATAGCTTTTTGAATGGAATAAAAATGTTTGCATGAAAAATGTTGTTTCATTCCAATGTGTCGGGTTTTCAATGAACAATCGAAATAAAAATGCCTTGCTTGGAACTATTATGAATTATTAGTATTATTTATTTGTAATGTACTAGTGCCTAGGAGCCCCCGTCCTGGACCCACTACACTAGGGGCTGTACAAACACAGATCAAAGAGATGTCCCTGCCCCAAGGAGCTTCCCGTGTTTCCTTTTCCAGTGGAGAAAAACAAAAAGTGGAAAATGTATGCGGGAATTTAAAACAAAAAATACATTGCAAAATTTCCTACAGGAACAAAATGACTTTGTTTGACCTGCCCCTGCCCCCGCCTCGATTGGCCATAGCCGTGAGTGTCTTATGTCAGGTCCTGCCCCAGCGCCATGCTAGACAGAATAGCACGGCAACAGGTGGGGGTGGAAGGCAACGGATGCTGAATCACCTGGTGTGAATGGCCCCAGAATACGGCCCCCCGTGGTGCCGTTCACCACTCACCAGCCTGAACTTGTGCCAGCCGGCCGCTCAGGACAGCTGTAAAGGGCTCTGCTTTTCAGACACACCAGCCGGGGAGGGCAAAGAGGGAATTCAGCTCAGGTCTCCCCTGGGGAGCTAATTTAGCTGGATATGTTCCCAAAGGAACCTCAGCGCCCTGCGGTAACTTACTGCGTCTGTCTGTGGCCGGGAGCTGGGTAGCGTCGTAGCTAAATGTTACTAATAATTAAATGGACTAACTGAGAAAAACGGGCCCAGACAATGCAGTCTACACTGACGGCAGCCTGTGGAAGCAATCTCACGTAGGCCATTAGACCAGCGCCCAGCTGAGATGAACGCTGCACTGGTTCCTGGCCGGCTCAGACAGCCGGCGGGAGCTCAAGTATCAGCAGTAGAAACCCCTGGGATACAAAAAGCCGAACTGGGGAAAACTGGGCAGTTGTCAGTGCAGGTTCCCTTTGGCACCCATAAGGAACTGCAGCTGCAGAGGGGGCCCGTGAGGGAACAGGATGGCTCAGTGGTTAGGGCAGGAGGCTAGGAATTCGGAGACCCTGCTGCCTATCTCAATCCCATGCACTGTCACTGGGATTTGGCTCCTAACTCCCTTTTGCAATGAGAATTCAGGCTCCTAAATCCATTGTGTTGATACACTGAGTGCAGCAACGCCTGTGTACCTCTGAAAACATGGGCCCCAGTCGCTCTGGGTCTCAATCCCCATCTGTACCCAGGGGCTAGCAGCCCTGCTCTGCCTCAGGATATAAGGCAGGTAATCTATTCAAGGTGGGGGGATGCTCAGACCCTGCTCAGATAAGCCGACAGACAGTAGGCCCCAGGCATCCACCCATCTGTCTGTCAGCAGGGAGAGGATCAAAGTGCAGTCCCAAGAGTTCAGCCCCCAGAGCTGTTAGTCCAGCAGGTTTGTTTGGCGCTGACGTTGTGCTAGGTGCTGTACAAGAGGCAGAAGACAGCCGGGACGGGTGAATCTCTCCCTGAGGCAGTGATGATGCAGCACCAGGCCCCCGGCCTTCAGAGTAAACAGCCTCTGCTCCGAGCATAGAAACAGAGCCACCGAGAGGGACTCTGGGTTTCAAGCCACCCCGAGCATTTTGGGCGGTGGAGTCTCCTCTCCAAACAGAGAATGGAAGCAAAGCCCCTTGCTGCTGAGATAGCAGTGTAGCAGGCCCGGTGCTCACCCGTGGGTGCCATGGGACGGGCCAGATGGCATCACTGAGCTTGCATATTGGCGCTCAGAAAGTGGGTGTCCACCAGCCCCAGTGCCAATTTAAGCCTCCAAATGTGGCTTTTGGACAAGCTGCAAGACACCCCCATTTGGAAGCTCCGCTCCGCACCTCCTTTAAAGGAAGAATTCCCCTGGGGTGGGGGGCTTGTTCTGGCAGCTGGGGAAGGGGAAGGTTACCCGCCAGCGCACCAGATTAGGCCTGCGTCAGGGACCAATAAGAGCGATCATTCCAAGAGCGAGCCGCGCACATAGCTGTCGTGGGTATTCGGTAGTGCGGAGGAGGACAGATCCCTACAGGCCTCTTGGGCTGCTCGTCCAAGTTACAGTCGCTGGCTCCACACTCCTCTTGCTGTCGCATTCCCACATGGCTAAGCTGGAGTCACCTTGCTAATTAATGCACTGAAGGGATGCGACCCAGACTGAGCGCAGTTCTGCCCAGTGGAGTGTCCCATCCATACCAAGGGACGTTCAAACGGGAGCCCTACAAAAGAGGAGACGAGGGGCCCCCTGTTTGAGGTGTTTGCCTATGAGTTAGTGAACTGCCCATGCAAAGAGGTAGGCTGAGCCAGCCCCTCGAAGAGAGGCATGAGTTCTAATCCTGACACCATCTCACTGTGTGGCCTTGCCCAAGTCCCTTCACCCTCTCCATGAGGACAATCAGGCCTGCTTCTCAGGGAATCATGAGTCCACCCTACCTGCTGTCTGTAAAGGGGCAGGACTAGCTGTTTCTTTGATTGAAAAAAAGTAAATTGAAAGCACCAGAGTCAGGGCCTCCGAGCCGCATTAGTTTCACATTTTTCTGCATTAATCTGATGCCACGTAACGTTTTAATCTGTTAATGGCCCTTAATTCAATCTGCTCCTCTCTGATTTAATCTTCCTTTGTCATTTGCAACTGATTTGCCAATTTATCTGACTGCGTTTTGTCAGCTCCTTGACAGGTTCCTGGTGCTGGCGACACCGTCCTTCAGCACAGACCTGGGGAATATCCCCGCCAGGTCCTGTAACTGGAACGCTTCCAGCCTGGGTCAGCAGGGGACACACTGTACCCAGAGGGGCTCTGTGAGCTCGGGGCTGTCTTGAAACCAATGGGAGAGGCAGGTGCTCAGCGCCTCTTTGGATCTAGCCCTGGGGGTCTGTGGATGTTTTGGTCTCATTCAGACGGGGGAAGGAAGAATGGTGCATTTGCAGCGTGCAGGTGGGAATGGCACACACAGGTAGTGATGTTAGAACTACACCTTTCCTCCACTGGCCTTTCTCCCGGCATTCCAGTCCAGAGGACCAAAACTACCCCAGCCCTTTGGGTTGGCGCCAAAGGAGCTGAATGAAGAGAGCTCAATGCAACAAGGCTGAGATCCGGTACCTGACGGGGTCTCAAGACACCATAACTTTGATTGGAAACAGAGTTCTTCTCTTGGGTAAGGTTTGGCAGCCCTGCACTACAGAGCAGCCGCTTTTGGTCTGTAAGCATGAAATTTTCCCTCAGGTGGTGCAGCGCCGCATGGAGTCTGTGCCTATGATCAGGACAGCAGGTAAGAGTAGGTCGGCTCCCGGACACCCAGCGCACGCTGCAGTCTCCTTGCCTGGCAGAAGGCAGGGGCACCAGTATTCACAGAGCCGAACGCGCCAACGTAGGGGCACCAGTTTAATCATATTGTGTAGGGCCCCCTAAATCCTGAAAACAGCCCTGAGGGCAGCTTTTCCCGTAACGGGGAACTGAGTTTTCCGTGGCCGTTCAAAGGCGGACGGCCGCGGGAGAGGCTGAGCCCTTGGCAAGCTGATGCCAGCCGGCCTACGCAGCGCAGCTCGGCCGTGGGCTTGTTGAATTTGTGCAGGTGCTTTGCATGGCGCCTGATTTACAATTCATAACCTGGATTATACCGCTGGAGCGGCCTGCTGGGGTCGGAGTAATTTAGATCAAGGAAAATATTTGCAGTGCTTTCAATTCCCTTGACATCTGAGGGAGCGGAAATGGATTCCTTCCCTGAAGCATGCACCAACCTCACCAACAAGACCGGGGAGAGAGGAAACGGGGTTGGGGGTGCGTTGCAGAGAGCATTAGACACGGTGTCAGGAGGGGACGTTGATATGAACAAGGGCAAGAAACCCCGGCCAGCGTCCTGCCCAGTGACCCGATCGGCACGCTGCTCGTTTTCTAGATACCCCACTAATACATGCCTAGTCTGGCCAGTGGAGGTGAGGAGCTAGAGAGAGCCGCAGAGAGGCAATGAAGCATTGACAAGGCATCACGCAGACGGACAGAGACAAGGGAAGGACCGGCCGCCCGTGCTGCCCGGGCAGACTCAGACCTGACGGATTGGGCATTTTCCCCACAAACGATCCGGACTAAGGCAGTCAGGGACCCTCCCCACCCATAGCCTGGCCAGCCCCTGTGGTGTGGCCCTGATCTCCACCACCTGAAGTGAGAGGGGCCTTCTTCCTTCTGGAAAGGCAGGAATAGCAGCAGGAGGCAGGGCGCTTTTATACGTCCCCCAGCCTCATGAGGGGATCTGCTTGGGTGGGGCTTCTGGCCTGCTGGGTTCTTGCCCAGCCCCCTGCTGGGGTGGGGTGCAGGCACCCCCCGAGCCATCGCTCTTGGCGTGAGCACATGCGCTAGGGTGCCAGCTGCAGCTCTCTGGTCACTGAGGTCTCTGTACCAGCGGGAAGATTGCCGGCTTAATTGATGCCAATTAGCCACTTTCTGTCGGAAATGACTGACACTTGGGTGGCAGTTGCAGGGCTAACGAGGCAGCTGGCTCAGTAATTGGGAGGACGTAGCTGTGGGAGGAAGAGGGAGGAAAGGGGAGCTTGGAGGATGAGTCGGGGAGAGGCAAGGCTGCTGTGTGGATGCCTTCACCTGCCGTGACCCTGTGCCACGTTCTCTGATGCTTTGAAAGGGAAGCTTAAAAGCACGTGTGGTGAAAGAAGCAGCCTGCGGGTGTTTGTGGCCGGAGACCCCAAGGACAGACTACGCAGGGGGAGTCAGGGGGCAGGTGAAGGGCTGCCCTGTGACCAACTCCCCGTTGAGATGCACTGAGCAGTTCCCCCCTTGAAGCTACTGCTTCAGGCTCTCGGCACACTCTGGCAGAGGCCACTGTTACTCTGCCCATGTTTTCAAGCTTTTCTTCACAGCCATGAGAGCTAGAATTGTACTTTTTTTTTAGAAAAATGGGTGCTGAGATTCTTTGTAATCACATGACCCTAAAAGCTGGGGTCCAAACACATGTCTTTGCCTTAATCCAGCCCTCTCCACCAAGGTGAATTCTCCTTACTGGGCAGCAGCTTGTCTCAGGAGTCATTTTAAAACAAAAGTCCAGGGAAAGGTGCTGGGGTGATTGGCTGGACAGCCGTGATCTAGCCTCATAGAAAAGGGTGATGGTATGGAAATTTGCATAATGCAAACTGATTGGCTGAACAACCATTATCTAGCCACATAGAAAAAGGGATGATGGTATAGAAATTTGCATAATGCAAGCTTATTGGTGTGACGGAGTAGGAATGCTCTCAATGGTTCCTCTGACTGTTGTGGGAAGGTGTCCATACCTGAAGCTGTAACTTGACTCCAGGTGGGGGGAAGAGGTCACCTGACCTCGTGCCTGGGAAGGAGACAAAGGAAGCTGGGGGAGGAGCTGGGGAGTGAGGTTCAGTCTGCAGCTGGCTAAGGAAGGGCAGGGAGGCCCAGATAGGGTCTGGCCTCCCTGGACCCCCGAAATGGATCCAGCCGAAGGGTCCGGTTCGCTCTGTCTACAAGCTCTGTGTTAGATCATGTTCCTGTCGACTAACAAACCTCTGTTTTACTGGCTGGCTGAGAGTCACATCTGACTGTGGAGTTGGGGTGCAGACCCATGGGCTTCTCCAGGACCCCTGTCTGTCTGGGCTCGCTCGGAGAAGCGCACGGAGGTGCAGAAGGTGCTGAATGCTCTGAGGTCAGACTCAGGAAGGTGGAAGCTGTGAAGCTCCTAGCCTTGAAAACGGTCTATTTACGAAAAGAAAGCTTCCCCACAAAGTCCTAACTGGCTTCATAGAAAGCAGTTCCAGACCATCGCCCCGGGGACTCCATGACAATTGGTTGGACAGCTGTCTTACAACGGCATCAGAAAGGGATTGGGATCCTTTTTTAACGTCTCCTTCCCAAGTCCCTCCCTGCTGGTCACATAACAAATACCACGTTGTGACGGAAAATGTCCCATTTCTGTACGGTCTGGACAAATCTGCTAAATGAGTCACAACGTTGCCATTAAACAGAAGTGACAGTTACCTGAGCTGCTGGGTTCTGCAGCTACCTTATTGCTTAAAAGCTTTATTTCAGCTTCAATTGTCTTGGTGCCTTTAACAGGGAAAACAGACAGGAGAGAAGACTGGTAGAGTGGGCAGAGGTGGGTTAGCCACTGGGCCAACAGGGCCCATGCCCAGGGGCCTGACCATCTACTCATGGGCGTCTACTCATCTTATTAAAGCAACACCAGACATATCCATGGGGAATACAGAGGATGTGGGGAGATGGGCAGCAGTCTGTGCTCTCTTACAAAACAGCAGAGTGGAATCATCCCGGTATTTATGCCTGACCCCTAGATTTGTTTCACCTCAATGGATCAGGAACATTTCCAAGGTTCGTCATGCTCCACAAAGAGACTCAAATAGACAAAGTCCATTTTCCTCCAGCATAGACCACAAAATAGTTCCAGACAAACAAATGAAGCACAGAAACCCCCAGGGCAGTTTGCTCTAACAGCGCTGGTGCTCACTTCCCAACGGGAATCCTTTTCACACCCAGTGGACTGTGGAACTCATTACCACAAGAGTACATCAAGGCCAAGAACTTAGCAGGATTCCAAAAAGGAGTGGGCACTGATGTGGATGGGGACACTATCCAGAGCTGCTATTGTAACTACAAAAACCTAACCAAGAGTTTGGAAAGGGGAATAAACCCTCCATGCTTCAAGGCACAAGCCAAACTCTAACGAATGGAAATAAGCACAAAACGTTCCCTAGGGGCAATTGACCCACATCTCCCTGGTGCTGCCCACTGTCCAAGAGGAGATCCAGGTCTAATTTAGTCAGACAATGTCTATGTTCCCAGCTGAGCTACATAGCTGTGTATAACTATAGCTGAATTCAAAGTCCTGTCCTTTATGGTGCCCCGGTGCTTGGGATGACCCAACCGTCCTCGCTGGGCAGGTCTGGGGTGCCATCCAGCAGGGGGCGGGCTCACTCACACAGGTGGTAGGGATCACAGAGTAGAATGTTCCTTCTTCAGGTAGCGACGTCCCTGTCGATTTCATCTCCCCAGCTCCTTCTCATGCAGCAGTGTGGATGAAAAACAAACACCCCTTGTGCGCGCGCACACAAACACACACACTCCTAATATAAGCGCGCTGAGACAATCACAGCAAATAATCAGATTTGTCACCAGTTTCTGAAACCCCCCATTTCTATTCCCCTCCCAAGTGGCTCCAGGCGACCTGCATTTACCAGCCTTGATCCCGGGCCTCCGAGCATGGAATCATAATTACCAGGTTTCATTTGGTCTCTCTTCTCTCTCCTGACTTGAAATGATTTTTGGAGGCAGTTGGCAGCAAGGGAGTTCAGCTGCTGCTAAGTTATCCAAATGATTTATCTTAAGATTCATACAGAATTCATTGTGTGGGGAGCCTGGGCAATGCGGCCTTTTAATATTCATGCAGATTTGGAAGCCGTGTTAATCACAGGTTTCGATCATTTGAACTTCCCTTAATTGTCCTTACAGAAGGTTCTGTTTGGCCTCTCCCCACCCCTAGCCCCACCCTCCCCAATTGTTCTGCCACATGGGAGATTTGCAGTTCAATAGGTTGGCACGCTCCCTTTGCTTTGTTTGGAGGGTTGTTTTTTCAATTGATGCACATTCATCGGCTGGATGGCAGGAGCCAAGCACCAGCAGAACTGGCCCCTTTGACGTTTGCAAGACTGAGAAGTGAGCGGCACGGGGACGAGGCCCAAGTCCTGTTAACAACGTGCCGATTGCTGGAACAGGGGCCCTGATCTTGCCTCTCTAACTCCCTGCGCCTGCATCTACACCAGACTATTCCTTAATATTGTCCATCGGGCGAGCGCTAGGCTGTCCAGCAGATCAGCTGGGAACAGGGCCTCAGTTTTCTGGGCTACTTCCTTAGCCATTAGACCATGCTTCCTCTCTTGTGTAGAACAGGAAAGAAGGGTCCTTCACAGCCCCAAACCTCCACCCTGTACAGCCCCTTCCTCCTCCAGAATTGTTTGCCCTACTTGTGGAGCGGCTGACGTGCCTACAGTCAGACCATAACGCCTCCAGCCTTGTCTTTATTAGCAGCATCTGCCTGCTTGCCAGGATGGCAAATCCGTAAGCCCTGGAATGCCAGGACTGGAAGCTCCTCGCAGTGTGTATTTCCAGATAGGTTTGTTCATGCATGGAGACAACGGCAGTGCCATCCACTTCACGGCTGCCCCGGGATCTTTCCACTCCACTAACATGCTGCAGGAAAGAACACACTGCCCTTCCCCAATTGCCCTGGAGTCGGGGAACCCTTCTGACCAGCAAACCACTGGCCTGTTGCGTCTGTTGGTGCCACTCAGCCCAGCACAGAGCTGACAGGTGTCTGTCCTAGAAAGCTGCTCTTGGCATCCCAGGCCAGAGCTTTGGACAAATGCAGCCGCAAGCTCTGGGCAGGCGGAGGCGGCAGATCACTTTGGGAGTTTAGTTTTATGTGGACAAGCAGCTGTACCAGCTGTAGCCAAGAAACCTGCATGTTCTTTTCCTTCAGTGACAATGAGTCACACGGTGCATTAATTAAAGGCTCCCACTGAGTGGTCAGGGGCACAGCAATGATATTCATGGAGTCACAGCAGGCATCCCTCTCTGAAACTGAAAGGAATTTGCTTCCCACCGCGAGAGGTGCATCTCCCGGCTCTTCCGACTCTCTCTCTTCAGTTGGGTTGCACCAGCTCTGTGCTTCCCCTCTCCCCTTGCAGTCCCAGTTCTGTCTTTGCTGTAATTTCCTCCTGTTCAAAGCACTGAGAACATTCTCTTTGTATTATCAGCAAAGCCTGTTTTAGAGGCAGTCAGTTCTGTGCACAGGATCAGAAGGAAATATCTCACTGTACTGCATTCCTAAGGACAAGAAGACATTGCATGTTTTATTCCTTCCTTCAGAGGGCCTTGGAGAGTCCGGCAAGCCTTCACGAATGACATCTCGTTTAACCCCCTCGTGAGGCTGGTGTCCTTGCAAATTTACAGATCTAGAGATGGGGGCACAGAGAGCCGACAGACCAGAGTCAAAGGCAGAGGTGTGAAAAGAACCCAGGAATCCTGATGCACAATGCTCCTCTTCTAACCACTAGTCACTCCTTCCCTCGCGCTCATAACTTGAGACGTGCGTGCCCCGGGCCATCCTCTCCAAACAGGGACTCAGCAAGCTGCAGTCACAGAGTCGGCTTCTTAAGCTGTGATTGGAATGTGGGAGTCCAGCTCTTTAGCTCACCGGCTGCTTCCCAGATTGCAGCAAAGCCCTATAGCAAGGTTGGGTGTTTGCATCTCCCCTGGAGGAGCTTGGGAACTTCTGCTCTCGCAGTATCACTAAATCTTTGCAAATGGTGCAAGGCTCTTGCCAGAGACCGGCTGCCAGAAAGGATCCAGCTGCGGCCGCCTGTTGGCTTTCAGGAAATGTTCCCCGCCTCGCCAGCTGCAAAGCAAAGAGCAACGGTTTTGCATTTCGCCCTCCCGACGAGGCTCCCGGTCCCCTTGCTCATTCTGATCACACCCCAACAGCTCCGGCCCAGGGGACTGCTGAGCATTGGCAGAGCTGTGTGTTTGGGATGCTTCAAACTGGAATAGCGGGGGTGGGGGAAAGCGGCTCAGGACTGAAGGGCACTGGCAGAGTTGGGTGAACACAGCTTGCCCAGCACCTACTGCACTATGCCAGGCTTCCCCCTGCCCCTCCCATCCATGAGTCAGCCAGGAAAACCAGGAGTCAAGCCCTTGGGGCAGGCCCCGGGTCTGTAGGCCTGTCCCTATCGCAGCAGCATCCCCAGGGCACCCTAGCGAATCGCTGAGACGTGGGATGCTGGCAGCTGGCAGCTCCGCCCCGTGCCCAGCCTGAGAGCCCTGGGTCTGATGCACCGCTGTTGTCATCTGCGTGGCCGAGCCAGAGTCCACCCGGGCTGCCCACAGCCAAAACCACGGGAGAGGCCACTGCTGGGCCTGAGACCCCGACGGCTAAACCCACCCACGCCGCAGGCTGAGGGGAGGCCGGCGGACGCCCTGCCCTCGCTGGAGCACGTCCGTTTGTCCCGCCGCGGAGCCCGCTCAGCTTGGCCTCGGAGAGAAAACGGCACCGACTGCAGCCTCGACTCCCCCTCGCCTGGGTCCTGGCCTCCTGCTGGGATTCAGTCTGCCTCTCTCCTGGGGCCGACGACGGGTGTTACCTGTCACCAGCTGTCAGGGCCCCCCCTGCCCCGTTCTCCATGAGCCAGCTGCTGCTGTGTGGGGGTGGAAGAGCAACCAGGCGTCAGCAGAGATGGGCATTTCAGCAGGGCAGCAAGCGGCAGCTCCGTCTCCCGGGCTCCTCGACGGCCGCTCGCTGAATCTCCAATGAGACAGGCTAGCCGCGCGTCCCGCCCCGTCTGCCCCATCGCTGGCCACGTTCCAGCCCGAGGGAGCCTGCGGCATGTTTGCCCGGCGCCACTGAATGACCCGCAGACACTGCCCAGCCTCCCCCTGCTCTGTTAATCTCCAGCTCCCGACAAAGCCCAATTCCCTTTCCCGCTGAGAGCGACCCCTCCAGCTGTGGCCTGCCCGTGCGACATGGCCACCCAGCCAGCTCCATGGCGGAGGGTGGGTTCAGGCCGGTCGCACTGCTCAGTTTAGAGCTTCTCCTTCCCGCTGGCCCTGCTGCAAATATCCCCCTGTGCTGGTTCTTCCCCTCCCCATGTCGGAGGAAGGCTCTAGCCAGAGCTCTTTAAATGGCTTCATAACAACTCCCAGCTTCCCCTTGGCCATGGCACTTCCTGGATTTGGTAATCCTGGGCTGGAGCCAGTGGCATGGGGAGGGCCGGCTGTGCTCCCCCACCGATGGACTCCCTTCCCAGCCCCCAATCCCTGTGGGGCGCGCCGATGTGCTGAGCTCCTGGACATTCTCCTATGTACTATGAGAATGTCTTGAGTACGACTGTCTGAATTTATAGGCCAGACCATGGGAGGGGAATCCGAAGCCCAGTGGTTAAGAGATGTGCCCAAGGCCGTGGGCAGAACCAGCAGAGAACTCCTACAGCTCAGCAAGGCTTCATGGCCACTAGGCCACCTTGAAAGCTCTGGCTGAGGATAAACCCCATACCCTCCGTCGTGCAAGGCACCGATCGACATCCCCCACAACGGGCACGCCGAGCCCTACCCAAAGCAGCTGGTTCACACCACCAACGCAGGCTGCAGACGGGCGGGGCGGGGCGGGACGGGTTTGCGCTATTGTTCCCTCTCCTCCAGGTCGGCTGCTGCATGGGCATCTCCCATCGGCGTGGCGCTCGCCTCTCGAGCACGGGGTGCACTCGCTGTTCTAGCGAGCCGCCCGGTCTGAAGCAAACCAACCCCCCCACCCATTTCAGCATGGGTTACTTGGCTTTGTGCCCTTGCACTGCAATTGTCCTAATGAGATGGGCATATTCTGATGAGGGACAAAGAAATAAAAAGGAAAATCGAATCGGAAGTGACATGCCCAGCCCCCGAGCTCTCGGCACAGAAACTCTGCTGAGTCTGACAATTATGCATGTGTGTGGGGGGGAGAATTACCATAATTCTCCTCTGCAGAATGACACCAGGTTTGACTGGAGCTGTGACGGGGGGCTTGGAGCCAGGTGGTGCGGGAAGCTGGGCTGGCTAGTGGCTCTCCCCAGGCAGCGATAGTGTCCTGATATGGCCCCCGTTGCTGTTGGACCTGAGAGCCGTGAGGTCGGGCTGTGTTGTTATCTCCCATCCAGAGATGGGAACAATGGCACAGAGCGACTTGCCCAAGGTCCCAGAGGATATCGGTGGCGGAGGTGGAATCAGTGTTTTCCTGTCCCCTTGCATCCCGCTCAGGGGTAAGGCCTCTTGCCCTCACATGCCTCACAGTGGGAATACCTGATTCTTCCACCTGTAGGGACCTGACTGCAGTAACCTGGGTGCCAGCTGCTTTCAGCACCTGTGTTTCCTCCCCTGGGGGAGCCTGCACTCACCCCATCACCACCAAGTGCCCTTCCAAACGCCCAGGGGGGTTCTGGGCAATTGGAGAGAAGGATTTATAACAACAAACAGCCCGTAGGCATGTCGGTCTCTCCTGGGCAGGCCTGGCTTCTTCAGTCCCCCTCCCAGACTCCCAGCGCAGAGCCTGTCAGCCTGCTCCCCCCGCAGCGGGTGTCCTTCAAACCTCCCGAGCGTTCATAGTTCCTCAGGGAGCTTCTTCTTTGAGTCCTTGTGGGTTCTGGCCCCATCTGCTCCCGTCGGTCCCATAGGCTGGTCGGTGCCCGAGCCGGTGCCCTCAGAGCTCATAGGTCTGGCGTTGTGGCTTTAGTAAGTGGAAGCTGATCCGGGGGCCATCTTGAGCCAGCTCCTCCTTCCTGCCAGGACCAGTCCAGAGCGTCGCCTGCTGGAAAGCGCTGAATCAAAGAGACTCATCCAGCCAACGCCATGTTACAACCAGGACACACCAGGCTTGTCTCTCCAGCCTTCCCATGAGGCCTTGCGCTGGGAGCCAGGGAGGTAGCTCCACTGCTCCTCACTGAGGAAGCCTGGCCAATCCATGGCAAAGCCGCACATGAATTCAGAGCCCCTGTGTGCCCGGCCAGCAGGGTTCAGGTGTGTTTTGGCAATCCCAGGACAGGCATCGCACCTCACGCCCGACAGCTCCCTCTGACTAAGGGAGGGCTGTCCTACCCTGGAGGGAGCCTGGCCATCCTAGACAGTCACATCCATCAGCCCAAAGAGTGTCCTCCCCTCCGCTCCAAAGTACCCACAACCAGGCTGATAAGGAAATGGGGTCAAGCCGGGGACTGGTGCCATGCGGAGCAGACAGCATGCGCGGGGGGAGGAAGGGATATTTTCAGGGGCAACCCGGCAGTTGGCCTCCGTGTTAATGGGTCTCCTGCGTCTAATGCTCTGCGTCCTGTACACATCCAACCCAGGCCCTTCCCAAGAACCGCACAACAACCCCCTGCAGTGAGGGGAGTGGGTGGATCAGGGGTTGATACCCGTGCACATGTGCATCATATTGATTTGAACCCAGCTCGACCCAGCGGAGACCACTTAGTAGCCTCTGCTGGCTGGCGCCCCAGGCGCAATGGATCTAATGGGTCTCAGACCGGCTCCTCGGGGAAGGTGTCTGCATCACCGAAAACTCCTGCCTCCTTTTCTGCGGGCTTTGGGAATATTGTCGGGTGCTCAGTAGAGATCTAAAGGCGGGTGGGAAAAGAAGCTGACAGCTGGTGCTAACTGACCTCCTTAGTGGCGTCTCAGCAGAGAGGCCAAGGAACGAAATGGCTCCCGGAGAATGAGCTCAGATCTGCCCCTTTTGATGCAGTCGCGGACGCAGGCTGGGCAGCGGGGAAGCTGGCCCTGCTGCTGCCAGTATTGTTTGTTCTGTGGCTAAGCAGCAGTCTGCCAGGGCTCATCAGACTGGCATTGCACTGGCGTGCACGCCACAGAGCGGGCACACCGAGACATCCATCTTCTTTTCACTGAGGCCACTTGTTGTGTTGGCCTTGTGTTTACGCAGGCAATAAATATCAAGGTGGGTACCTCCGAAGATAAATAACTGCAGACAGGGCAATCCATCCACTCTGCCCTGAGCCCGGCCCGCGCGATTAGTCAAAAGGTAAATGTCGTGGGGAAGCGAAGGAAGGAACGTACCGGCCTGGAACGCGGTGAGCCGATGCCAAAGGACAATGGAGTGTGATATTGGCCGGCGTGCTGTAACAATGAGCAGCGAAAACACAGCACAGAGCCTTTCAATCCTGTTTTAGCCCATCATCAGCTAACGAAGACAAAGCTTTTCAATTCCCTCGCCCTCCTTCGGGCGGGGAGAGAGTGTGGGAGGGAGCGCACCTCACCGGGAGGGTTTATTGGATATGTTCACCTTTGGAGGACGGAATCCAGGTGGCCCGGGCCCGGGTTCAAAAGAAAGGGAACTTATCCGGAGGTTGGAAGGAGGCTGCTGGTTGCAGTGTTCTGGCGTGTGGAGATGAGAGCTAGTCACACACAGGGGTACCCAGCAGACCTTAGCCTAGCCTTAGCCTTCCCTGCCTATGGCCTGCTATTCCGCAGACCCCCTTCTGGCCACGGTGCGCAGTTCCCCATCTTTGGAGCTCTGCTGGCGCAAGAGCAGCAGAAACTGAGCTTCCGGCCCTGCCTTCTGCAGCTCCCGGCTGAGGACGGTTAACCTTACAGCCCAGCCTCCCGGTTTTCCTGGCACTGCAGCGGGGCCTCAATCTTGCCGCCGCATCCTGGCTTCAAGGCGGCGGGCAGCAGCGCCCAGCTCCAGAACATCGGCTGCGCCCCGTCTCTCGCGGAGGACAGGCCTTTCCTGTTAATGGCATCATTTCCAAATAGGCCGGGCTTGGCTACAGGGAAAAGCAATGCCCTTTGTGCGCCAGGGCTTTGGGAAATTCCATCGTGGGCTGGATTTTAAGAGATCCCAGCTGGCACCAGCTCTCATTGTTCCCAGGCAGGATGGTGGGTGGGGGACTCCCCATTGTTCTCAGCGGGTGGTGGAGGAGGAGGGATTCTCCATTGCTCTCAGCTGGGCCTGCTGGGGGCTCAGGTGTTTTGACAATCAGGCTCTTACCGTGCACTGCAGTGTAAGTGGGGGGAACGCTCAATGCCGCGGGAGAGGGGAATGTGTCCTGTCTCCAGTGGCGTCTGCTGGACTTGGGCCCCAGATCGACCCAGTCACCCATAATGAGCCAGAGAAGCTGCAGCCCACCCACGGAGCTCGTAGCCTGACAGATTCCCCGAGCCGCGCGGGTGCCTGTCCACACACGCAGCCATCCATCATTGCAAAGCTGCACTTGGCTGGCTGCCTGGGGGGGCTGCTCGGCAAGAATACGATCGGTGGCCATCGAGCGGCCAGTGGCTGTATGTCATTCCTGGAGTCCGTATTCAGCGAGATGGCAGGTGCAATCTGGGCTGTCTCCAGCAGGGCACTTCCACACACACACCCCCTCCAAACTACAGTCATCTTTAAAATCCCCTCTCTTCCCCGGCCCTGCAAGGGGAATCCATTGAATCACACCGAGTGCCTGTTAAAAAAGAGATCCTGCCTTCCTGCAAGACACATGAGTTTTTCAGATCCACAGTCTCTGCTACACCTTGTTTTGGGACAGCAGGAAGAGGACACAATTATGCTACAGTTCCCTGAATCACAGGGCAGCCCAGTGCCTGTCATGGTACAGGCTAGAGCAGTCTAGAGGCTGCTCTATCCTATCCCAGCTGATAGTGGTCCATAGTCATATTGGGGACAGCCAACCGGGACATGCACTGGACTCCCCCATAAACTCAAGGTGGGGTGGTACAGGAACCAGAGGCCATTTCTGCAGGCACTAAGTGCTCCCTTACTCAGCTGGCCTGTGTGCTGCTGGAATGGGGTTAATGGGGCTGGAATGTACCTGAGAAGCCAGCCCTAAAACATGAATACCCTAAGAAGTCTTCACAAGTCGAGCATGCGGGGATGCAATGCAATGACGTTGGAGTCCTTTAATCTCGATCCCCTCCATCTCCCCGCACTGAACGAACCCAGAGCCTCCTTGGAAACGTGGGTTTTGTGTCCGTGTCTTTGCAGCTCAGGCATTTGCCTCGTGGACGGTTCCTGCTCGTGCACATCCATCTTCCACCCACCGGCTTCGCATTCCAGCTTCATTGGTTCATTGTGCTCGGTGAGCCGGCGGTGGCCAAGGCTCGGCAGATGGCCCGAGAGCGCGTGTATTCTGGGGAACGTGCCCGGCTAGTGGCTTTACAGTTCGCCCTTTTACAGTTTCCATCCCGCACTGCCGGGCACAGGTGGAGTTTTATTTGGATCTTTGTTTTCGTGTCTCCTAGTTTGATTGGGGTCTGACGTCCATCAGTCTGAGCAGCCAATCTGCCCTGTAGCACAGCTCAGCCAAGGGCCAATGGTTACTGGCGGTAACACATGTCTTGCTTTCCGGAAGCTGCCTGGGAAAAGCTCCCAGGAAGTGCCAGGATTAAGCAGCCCTCTGGGACCGAATGCACCCAGCGAGCATGATCCAACAGTCGAGGGCCAGCTCAGCTGATCTCGGGTGGCAGCGCGCTTCAGCCAAAGTGCTGGGTGCCCTCAGCCCCAAAGCCAGCCCCTCTCTGCGCTGTCCCAGAGGAAACCAGGGGACTTCAGCCTCCGTGGCCTGTTGAGCCCGGGCCCCTCTGACAATTGCGGTCCCTCTGACGCAGACACCTGCCCACAAATGGCTGGAATGAAATAATTCTGTCCTCGTGGGCCTCTGAATCGGCAGCTGGTTGGGCACAAAATTTGGGCCCCTACCAGCGTGGCCTGAGATGAGACCAGTGACCTTTGGATTGAATGGCTCCATCCCCCCATTTCCAGCCCCCCACGTCATTTGTTCCCTCGAAGACACCCTGTGTGTTTCTCCAGTGCTCTCATCATTATGAACAGCAGGTATTACGGTAGTGTCCAGAGGCTGGGGCCCCGTTGTGCTGGACGCTGAACAAACCTATAGCAAAGGGCTGGCGTGTGCCCCAAGGAGCTTACAGTCTAAGTGTGAGATTATCCCCAGCAGGTGGATGGGGGGGGGGAGGCAGAGGGAAACAACAAGACTAAGCTGGCCGACGTGAAAGGCAGTGGTTACAGCGGCTGCTGGGTCGTTTTGTGAAGTTTTAAGAAGGGATCTGGAGGAGGCCAGTGTGGTGACTTTGTGGGTATTTACAAAGAGCTCCCTCCTTGCATCACAGACACCTGGGAAAAGGCACAGAGAAAATGTTTATAACAGACAGGCCAGGCTGGTATCATTGGATCTCCTGGAGGTTCCTATTCAGTGGCTGTCATGGAATCAGAGAATCGTAGGGACTGGAAGGGACCTCTAGAGGTGTCCTAGGAATGTAATTCAATTGCATAGTCCATTGAGGTCAAGAAGACTTTCAGGGCAAGATGTTACCAAGAATTCTATTTAACATTTATCCTAAAGGGTTCCCTCCCTGTGTCGACTAGCAGGGCTTTTCTGACCAGGCCAGAAGTTGCTCACACCGGCCACTCTCCTGCTGGGCTTCGTTAAAGAGGGCTGGCCACATCCAGCAAGGCGGATTTGCTGAGCAGACGTGCCCGGCAGCCGCTGGAGCCGGGAAGCCGCAGTGCAATTGATCTGGTTCTGTGACTGGCCCGGCTGAGTGGACTTGGAGACAAGTTTTTCCTCTTTTATGTCTTAACGTGAACTCCAGCCAGCGAGCCCCAGCCCTGGAAATGGACATGAACTTCAGCTGGAATTCAGATTTCCCCAAGCCGTTTCTCTCCCCCTGCCCTCCACATCAGTAACAAGAGTTTTACAGCAATAACTTCTCTGTGCCTCATGTGTTCAGCCTGCATCCCGGCTATTCAACCAGAACCCACCTTGGAGCCCCTTACGGGAGATGCGGTAAACTCCATGCCATGGAGAAAAGGCACAGTGAGTGCATTTAATCGGCACGCCTGCTGCTGGCGGCTGGCGGCACGGATCAAGGCATTTCAAGCTATCAGCCTCCCGCTTTGTACCCCCTTTGTTCAGTTCTGGTTACGCCCCACGCCCGTGGCCCTCGCTCAGCAGGCCCAAGTCCATCTCTCTGAATGGTCTGAGGCTTCCTCCATTGCTTGTTTCATCCTAGCACTATGTAGTCTTCAGCAAATAACCTTAACCGGCCCAATGCTCTGTCTGCCCCGGCCAATACACAGTCATCCATTGTAGCTACCGAGGCCTTTATAGAAAACCTGAGCACTCTCCTATCTATCATCCCCTTTGAGGTAGGTCAGAATCTGGTTCCCCATTTTACAGCTGCAGAGCCAAGCCACACAGAGGTTCAGTGACGCGCTCAAAGTCACACGGAGCCTCGGTGAGAACAGAGGCCAGGGCTTCTACCTCCTAGTCCAGCATCCTGCCCGCAAGCCCAGCCTTCCCTTGTGCTAGCCAGACCCCCTGGAACGGCCCAGGAGCATAAGGTGAGTGAACCGAGCAGCCTGCCGGGAGAGACCGTTGTAAGTTCAGTTCCAAAATAAAATTGTCCAGGTGAGCAAGACTCGGCAACAGAGAGCAAGAAGCTAGAGCCCCTAATAGCAAACGTTTAAATAGACAGCTGCAGTTGTCCTACTTTTTCCGGTTTCTTTTGTGTGTGTGACTGTGATTTGCTAGCGATAACTGAAACATTACAGAAAACACCATTCTCCCCCTCCCGACACACACACATGCACAAAATGACTTCCCCATTCTCTGGGCTTTGTTCCTGCTTTAACTGCCTGCCTCATGCTTAAAGGGACGCTGCTTTATTGATTTGTGGCTGGAAGCGGGCAGTGTGTGGATCACAACGTATTTAATGCCATGCTGGAGTCATGGCATTAGTGCCTCTGTGGTCTCGGGCAATTTAACCACGTGGAAAATTCATAAACATCAGGAGGGAGAGAGATGGTAGCTGGGTGTCTTCTTCCTTCTCCTAATCTCCAAGAAGCAATAGGCCCTTTAAAGTTTAGCTTTGCCAGGCTCCCTGTGGCTCTGGCATGTTCAGAGCAAGGCTGACCTCTAAATGCACAGGCAAGAACAAAGAGAATTGGAAGGGGAAAGTCAGCAACAAGCCCACCCCCCGGCAGGAGCTAAAGAACGGCTGGTTCTCGCCGGGGGCAGAAGAACTGAGTCTGCTCACCAATTATTATTGGTCAGAGGCCAGATTCTCGGCTGGAGTAAAACGGTGTAACTCCATGGACTTCAGCTGATATTATCCTAGCAACCTGGCTCCCAAAGAGCTGTGCCAATTTATACCATCCCAGGATGTGGCCCTATGAATACGGGTATTTTGGTGTGTAACCGCCACTGTGATCTCTGACTACACTATCCAGGTGTTTGAATTGCGCAAGTCATAAGGTACTTCTAGACTCCCCACAGCAACCCAGCCAAGTCCCAGAGAGGACCAGAGATGGCGTCTACTAGCCAATTGGACAGTAAAGGGTGGGCCGGTCTCACTTGTGCAGATATTTCCCATGTCCCTAATGAAAGACCAAAGTGGGGTGTCTGAAAATGTCCCGGTTCCTGGAGAAGAAACTAATTCCCTGGCTCTCCCACCTATCTTTCCCTCCGGGGGGGTCTTACCAGACAGTCTGGAGTTGGCTGCATCTCTGGTGTGATTGAGGATTTCCCTTTCTCATGCCTCCCCACCCTCACATACACAACCCCTTCCTGGTTCCTTGCAGCCTGCTGAGACCAGCACAATTCATCACATCTGGCACCTCACCCGCGCTCTGCTGGGAAAGCTGCTTTCAGGTAGGACTGATTGAGATCCTGGTGCCACGAGGGCAGCAGAGGAAGGATGAGGTTTCTCCCAAACACCGGCACTGATTTTTTCTTTACATGCCGGCTGTGACTACCCTAGTGGAAAATGGGGGCTTGTATATTTCATGTCCATGATGACAGTGAGAGAGAAACCACTTAGGACGAACATGGCCTGATAATGGAGTATCCAGGTATTAAATGGCTTATCTAGTAGAGTGACACGTCAGATTAAACCTTCAGCATCCAAGCCTCTCTGAGCTCCTCCAAATGGTTAAAAAAGCCACTGTCGGGCTAGATTCTTATCTCAGCTGAGATAGGGCCACTCCGCTGACTTCAGTGAAGTTTCTCCGGATTTATGCTGCTGTCAAGCAGCTCAGAATCCAGCCCTGAGCCTGGCCCTATTTCAAAATTATATTCAAGTTCTTCAAACGGCTTCTGATGCCTGAGGGAAAACTTTGAACAGAGTTTATTCGCCTTTTATCGCGTAAAGGGCTGGCTCGTGGTCCCCGTGCGACACTCATGTTTGCACACGAGAATGGAGTTGAACCTATTTCTCTATATTCCCCTTCCCCCACCCTAATTCATTCTCCCTTTCAGAACATTTGCGTGAAAACAGGATCTTTGTTTCTTTGGATTTCATCTGCTTCTGCAGCCTGTTCCCCACCTAGAGACAGAAAATAGGGGGAAAGGCGGGAGAATCATCTAGTCACAGAATGGTTTAGGATGTTGTTTTTTTTCCAAAGTCCTTTGCAAAGCATCAGCTGCTCTTTAAGATTCTCGCTGATGAATGATAGGGCACCTGCCTTGACATTAGGAATGAATTGATCGGCTGTTCACCAGCCTTGCTTAGTAGGACAGTTTTCTCTTTAAAGAAAAGAAAGGAAAAGAAAAAAGAAAAGAAAATACCAAGTGATTGTGAATAGTTTTCAGTCCCTGATGATAATAAATGCATTCAGCAAATTGCACTCACTTTGGAGCAGCTAATCTTGATGCAAAGCCTTTCTTCTCTGCACCGGGGGGGTGGGGGAATATAGTAAACAGGGGGAAAAATCAATTTCTAATGCACTTTGTTCCTTGAATAGGGGAATCTCAGTCCAAACCTGTCCTTTCATGTCTTCTATTAACTCTGTCAATTTCCCACCTCACCCACCTCGTGTGTTAATTTTCAGCATTTACGCAGTACAGAAGGGCCCCCAATTTTGTAAGGACACAAGAAGGACTGCATGGAGATATCTATGCCTTGATGTATTCTGCTTTTCTCTTGTGCCGTCTGGGGCTGGAGCGGTAGCGTATGTCTGAATATGGCCGCTTACTAGCTGTGCCCAAGGGGAGGACATGGTTTTTAAAAGCGATTTGTGATGGGGGAAGTCTCCATGTGTGTGCTGTGCACCCAGCCTTTGAAAATCAGGGCCCTTTAAAGTGTTTCAGATTGGACATCTGAAAATTGAGGCATTCAAACTCACTAGCCACTTTTGAAAATCTGAAGCCAGAATGGCTAATCCTATGGGGTCCAAACTTCTTATAAGACGGTGGGGATTTTCGATCCTATTTTAGCCCATGGTCATCTAACATTTTTTAAAATCAGTATGTTCCTAGGACCTACACCAGCAGAAAGGTTAGTTCTCTTGGCCCACCCATGCTGGCGGGCAGCAGTCAAACCCTGTTCCCAGAGCAGGGCTAATACATGGACCTACTAATGTGGAAGTAAAAAGACTGGAGCCAGGTTAGTTTGAAATTGCACTAATGAGTGAAAGTCAGTGTTTTCCTCATGGTGGGGGAAAGACCAAATCTTTTGGGAAAGAACCCCATTGTGCGAAGTGCTACGAACGCAGAACACAAAGATGGCCCCTCCTCCAAAGAGGTGTCAGTCTAAGTCAGTGGTCTCAACCTATGTATGGGCTGCATATGCTGCTCCCTGTGTGTTAAGTGGGCCATAATCACACGGTATGTCTATGACTCGTATGGCCCGGAGGAGGTCACATGGGCTGCGGCGGTGTGCTGATTAGGCCCCATGAGTTGTGAGTTGGGAACCACTGATCTAAGTAAATCTTAAACTCCTTTGGGCTAAAGGTGACCCTGGCTTGGTTCTGTAGCCATTGTTAGGTGGAGGTCACTTGCCTTCCGAGGCATTTCCTGTCCCTTTAAGAGAGGGAAGGGCCAGGATCCCTCTAGTCCACCATGTTCCCCTGTCCCTTCATGCCCAGGCCCCATGGCATTCTGTGCATCCACTGCCAGGTTCTCACTGAGTGACAGAAGCTAGCTCCTCCCCCATTCAGGTGGCAAGCTTCGCCCTATGCCTGGCCCCTCTCTCCCATCAGAGTAAGGCTCCTTGAGACACCCCCTCACAGACACCATTTTGGACCTGATCCTGCTGTCCTTCCTCGAGCAAACCCAGGCCGTGAGCCCAAGCAAGGTCTGCCGTAGTGGCTGGCAGGATAGAAAGCATCTCATTTTGCTCTCAGCTGCACCAGCCAAGACACAGGAGGCATGTGATGGCAGAACAGAATTTGGCCCTGAGTGTTTAAAATCTAGTTTAGGAGGATTCTAATGAACCCAGATTCCACTGATGGAAAGATAGCTTTATTCGTAGACTGTTTATATAGAAAGACATTGAGTTAGCATTGTATGGGTGTGAGTCATATCTATATCTATGTCTATAAAATAATACAGGAGAATGTTCAATAGCCTCAAGGTAATATTAATGCGAAGATAAGCAACAATTTCCCCCTTCTGCGTAATGGCTCTCTCCCTCCACCAGACAAAAATGGTTTGCAACTACATTAAGGAGAGCATAATTATGCATAATAAAAATACGTCTGCCCTTGTGTATGTAAACACAGATTTGACTGAGTACCCTTCTGCAAACAGCCCTTCTGGCTTGCACAGCTCTACAATAAACCATGTTAAACATATGGCTGGTTTCCAAAGAGTGAGGGTGACTCTTTACTCAGGATGGCTGGAAGCAGAAGGGCTGGGAGGTTGGAATGAATCTCACTGACAAATGGGACCTGGAGCAGATTCTCTTTGGCTGCTATTTAACATTTACTCAGACCTATGAAAAGGGGAGGGGCACTGATTTGGTTTCTTTATTTCCCCTCTCTTTAAAAATGCTCCCGGTGCTGCTGCCTCTGATAAGATGATATTATCTAATCACCAGGATGACACTCACACTGCTCACTTGCTGTTCATGCAACGCTTTAAACTGGCTAGTGTAAATAAAGTCTTATGAGGCGGCAGGAGCACTGATCTCTTGTGGATTTGCCCTACACACACACACTCTTTCTCTGACTTGCTATCTGACGGTTAGGGTTAGGCCCTGTTTTAAGGAATACACTCCCTGGCCGGGTTTTCCAGTAGGCTCACTGCCCAAGACTCGTTGAATTTCACTCCTTTCAGTTCCTTAGAACCCGGCCCTGTTTTGAAGACATGGAGACACAATAGCAACGTAGCTCAGCTCTGCACCAGCAGTTCTTGACTGGCGGGAGGTCCGGGTAGAGCCAACTCGTCATAGTTCACAGGTGTGTCATGAGCTCTATACTGCTAACAGCTAAGAGAGGTTTAGAGCGTCTCAGCTAGAGGGCGACACCTCCTTGGTTCCAGCTGCCATTGCAAGAAATATTTCATTCCCATACCAGAGCAGTCTTTGTGTTCCATATACAGCGCCCAGCACAATGGGGTCCTGGCCCCTGGCTGCGCTCCCAGGTGGTACGGTAATGCAAATGCTTATGTATTTATTATTATAACCAATTGCTGGGGATGTTATGTCACAGTGAATGGGATGGGAGGCAGGTCCTATGCCACCATGAATGGAAGGCATGGGGAGGCCTGCACCATCATGAATGGGAGGGAAGGCAGAACCTGTGATACCACAAATGGGAGAGGAGGCGGGGCCGGCACTGTAATGAATGGGAGGGGAGACGGTACTTGTGCCACCATGAATGGGAAGGAAGGCAGGGTACGGACTATAATGAATGGGAGGGAAGGCAGGGTCTGCGCTACCACAAATGGGAGAGGAGGCGGAGCCTGTGCCATCGTGAATGGGAGAGGAAGCGGGGCATGGACTATAATGAATGGGAGGGGAGACAATGGGCCACTGTGCCACTGTGAATGGGAGGGAAGATGGGGCCTGCCCCATCGTGAATGGGAGAGCAGGGGAGTTGCCCAGGAGGAGACGCTGGCTCTGTGAGAACCCTTGCGACCCCTGTCCTGCTTCATCAAAGTGGCTTCCTGTCTGATAGTTAATTATTCATTTCCTAATGAGATTGAAGGCCTGCTTGCATGGTTTTGCTGGCGATTTCCCCGCCCTGGTCATTAGAATCTCTCTTTCTGTAAAGTTTGCTCCTTTACGGTACCAGCAGGTTGGGCTTAAAACTAATCAAGGAGTTGAATCTCCAGAGTGGAGGTCGAGCCCTTGTGTTCATTTCTGCTCTGCTTTCCAGTCACCTATGGATGCTCATGCATCAAGTCATAGAGGAGGCTCTTAATATTCCACAGCAATCCCGCCACTCACTCCACAGGCACTGCCCACTGCCATACCTGGAATCACAGCCCTGCATGTAAAGCTGCGAGTGGGCCAAATCCACAGAGCCACTCGCTCCCAGGGGTGGGAGAGGGGGCTGCTCTGCTGGGACGTGTTACGGCCCCACAGTCGCTGAGCTACCTGCAGGAGTAGTGGGTGGCCTCTCCTGCCCGATGGACTTTTGGGTGCCTAGTATGAAAGTGCTAGAATGGACTAGCTAATGTGGTGGTGCTTCCACTGCCCTCTACTGGTTGGAATCAGAACTGTTCACAGGTGTGTCATGAGCTCTATACTGCTAACAGCTAAGAGAGGTTTAGAGCTTCTCAGATTGAAACCAGCACCCCTGTATTTCAGCCCCAAGGACAACACATCGCAGCAACCCAGCCTAGAAGGGACAATGGACAAAAATTCACGGTCGGCCAGCCAAGGGCAAAGGGACAAAAAACACAGTTTTGGCCATAGCCTGCCACCTCCCGTTCTCTAAGTCAGGCTTTCAGGAGCTCAGGCCAAGATTCACCGTGTTATTACCAAAGCGCCTCCTACTTTCACTGGCAGGACCTTGCTGAGCAAATTTAGATTCCGCGACTGGCTACATATTTATCATCATCACCATGAAAGACATCCAGGGGTGACCAGCAGCTCTGGAAGGCGTCCAGAAAGCTACTCACAAACTTAAAGCCAGAGATACGTTTAGAGCAGCAAGTTAGAAGGACAGCCACATTCCTTGTGCAGCCCCGTGGCACACAGCCCCCGAGGACACCGGATTCACTCAGAGCAGCGCTTAGTGTTCCCGGGAAAATGCAGGTCTCTTGACAGTAGATGCACCTGGGCCCCAGCCTACGAGTTGCTGAGCATCCTCTGCTCCTGTTGATTCTAGCGGGAGTGGAGCGCACTCAGCACTGCTCAGGACAAGGCCCTGTGTGAGGCAGATATTTCCCAGACTGCCTAGGGCAGCGGAATAATAACAACCCTGAGCACACAAGCCGAGCTTTACAAATGTTAATTTCCCCTCTCAGCCTCTTGAGAATTGGGCAAAGTTTTGCAGCCATCGAGGACTTTGCAGCAGTTGCGACACGGCCCACCTGGCCGCTAAGCTCTTTGCCGGGATAGAACGCAGAGCACAGCCGCTTGCCACATGAGTGATTGGCAGACTCTCCACTAGTTTTGAGTGGTATAGGGCCTGTGACACACAGCTGAGCAGTTCAGACTCCAGCCACTTGAGCGAAGTGGCGCTTTTACCCACCTGAATTCTTAGCATGCTGAGTGGTACGGATGCCTGCTTGGATCACAAACCTCTTGAGCCTGGGTGTGAATGCAGCCTGCAATTAACATACCTGTCAGCATAAGTTCATCACAGCCCCCGTCTAAGACAAAAGGGGCTGGGAATCCACCCTAGAGCTTCCGGGTGCCCAGACTGACAGACTCACCCCCTCCCGAGGTCCCAGGCCCAGCCTCCAGCCCAAACCCAAATGGCTACGCTCCAGTTTTTACACCTGCAAGCCCAAGTCAGTTGGCCCAGGCTCGGAGAGGGTGCAGTGGGGTTTTTATTTCAGCGTAGACATGCCTTGGGCACACTGCAAGGAAGCTAGCTGATCCAGTCACTGATTCCCCAAGAGGTCTGGCAACCCCTAGTCAGTTCCTTTACCCCAGCCATCCACATAGGCTTATTCCCATGTGGCTGCCCTGTGTGTAGACTCCACAATGGACCAGCCCCGATGCGCCAGGTCAGCAGCTGGGGAGAGGAAGAGGGGGCTTGGGAAGGAATTCTCCCACGTCTCTGGCTCTCTCGGAAAGACGTTCATTGCTGTGGATGGGGAGAGGAGAGCAGCCAGCCAGCCAAACCCTTCCAGGAGCATGGGAACGGCTGCTGCGGGAACTTGAAAGCGCGTCTGGAGGAGCGCGGGCGTCCCAGCATGCAGCGAGGTTAAACGCTCTGTGATTCTGGCATCTCCTTTCTCAAGCAGAACCAAATAGACTTTTCATATCAAACCGGTAGCCCGAGGGTGAATTAAAGATGCTAATTTAATTTCATTAGCTAGAAGGCGCCGTGGAGGAGGGGAGGGAGGGAGGAAATGCATTTGATGTGTTTTAAACACTTCAGTTTCAGGCTTTTTTTTTTTTTTTAATTTAATGCCGGTCATAAAAGAGCCTGTCTTGGAGGAGCTAAAACCACATGAATTATTTGTGTTGATTTATACACCCTCTCTGACTTGAAATCATATTAATAAAGAGGCAGCGATTCCTTCCTGGGGGAGAAGAGGGAGCGGGCTCCCAAGCCTGTCTTTCTTGTACCCTCAGGCCCTGTCAAGGGGCTGTGAACCGGGAGTATTTACATTTACACCCATTTCAAAGGCTCTGTGTGCTGCCAGAGGGCTAGAAAGGAGCATCTGTAAAGATGAGAGTCAGGCCCCTGTCTAGAAATAGTTATTTTAACTTCCCATCTCAGGTTCTCTGTGGGCCCCGTCTCACTGGTTTGAAAGAATTTACCCTCCCAACCCCCCTTCCAAGGAAAGGACACCTTAGCCCCATTTTACAGATGGGAAAACTGAGGCAGGGTAGCTGAAGTAACCTTGCCCTGCCCCTTTCCCGTATGGCTCTGCCTTGGCGTGGGGCATCACCTCCAGGAGCTAGAGGGGAGCTCAGTCTCTGGGGCCCAGTGGTCCTTGACCTCTCTGCCCAGAGTGCCAGCAAAGAAGGAGGAGAATAGCAGGACGAGTTCCGTGCCATGAACCCTGGCATCCCTGGCACCAGGGGGATATGCACCAGCTAAGCAAGGGGGCTGGGAATGAGGCTGAGAACCAGCCACCAAAGCACAGGGCCACCCAATGGGAATGCCTCCGGTGACCGGGCCAAACCCTTCACCCACCCACCCAGTTGGGTCCTGCCTTCTGGCTGGGATCCAGATTCCCCAGCTCTGCTCAGACATGACATTGACTGGCTCTTGTCTGCCCAGACTTGCTGCGGAACAACAGTGCCGGTGAGCTGGCAAGGCCTGCAGACACCATTCATCTCTGCCATCCCAGCTCAGATACCGCAGGAAGCATTACCGCCACCCCTTGCTGTCCCCACCCCTCTCCCCAGGGACGGGCAGCAAGAGCGCTACGTCCTGAAAAGTTTCTCTCGGCCATTTGTCATCCCGTTCGCTCCCCATTACAGGTCCCCCGGAGGGACTTCTCGGCCGGGGTTGTTTGGAAATAAGTGCCATGCAGCCAAGAGAAGCTTTCCTCTGCGTAGCGGACACACCCCAGCTCGGTGGGCTGGGCTTGGGGGGCAGCTCGCTGTAGCCACCTGAGGGATAGTCCGCAGGCGGCAGCAAGCCAAGGAGGCGAGAGAGTAGACAGGCAGGAGGGGCGTGCAGAAACGAAGAAGCAGCTGCTCGCCTGGCAGCTGGGCGTAATAGTAACAATCCCTTCCCTGGCTGCAATTCCGAAATGACAGGGTTGATTTCCATTCGGTGGCCAGGGCAGTGACCCCGGCCCTCTCGCTGCGTTTGCCTCGGAACGGCCTGTCTTCGAGGCTAGCAGCCGCTGATGGGGGTGGTTATTTTGCACGTCCAAGGGTTGCAGATCACTCTGGCTGACATTTTAACAAAGGGCCACAATCGCCCGGAGTGGGGGGGTCGGGGGGGGGGCATGCTGCAAGCTTTCAGCATCTCCTGGTGCTTGCTCTCCACAGCAATCCCTTCAAAGCTCCGCTGTCTTCAGCAATTGTGACTGGGCAGAAATCGGCACCTCCCTGCCGCATCGTCAGGGACAGGCCCCAGCTGCCCCGTTTGCATGCAGATCGGACCTGCCGCAAATCTGGGCGGGGTGGCACCTCCGAAATCAGTGGGAATTTATCCTCTGCCATGTGGAAGGGATTAACCTTTGAGGATCTTTGACCCAAGAAGTGTGACTGGAGCAGACATCAAGACTAGTGTCGCACCAACACTTGTGCATGATGTGCCTTTTAGTGCAGGAGTGTGTGTGCGTGTCCACGTGTAAAGGAACTACAACCCACAACCAGGATATATACCCTGATGCCAGTAGCTTCTGTTAGAATAAGGAGTGGATTGGTTGTGGCACCTTGGGCCCCTTAGCAAGGCCAAGAACAATGACCTTTAGGTGTGTTATAGCAATGTTCATAGAACTTGGAGAGAGGTGCATAGGCTGGAGAAGGGAAGAGTGTGGAGGAGGCACTGGGAAGTCAGTCTGTGTGCACATGGCTGGAATGCTCACTGCAATTGCAGCACCTCTGTAAATAGTCCTCTCAGTAAAGAGCCCGTTTGGTTTAGTTTTAGAAGCATGGACTCCTTTCATGTTATTACCCAACATGTGATATGTGAAACCTGTATGGCTGAGACATGCTGCCCACAGTGAGGATAAGGGACCTACTACTAGTGGCTACTGTAAGAGCTTCTCCTTGAATCCAAGTGGAAGAAGACTGTGTTTCTAGAACTGAAGGACACAAGTTCTAATCCTGGTCCTTCTTTGTGTGGTTTAGATGCTGGTTGTGCCTGTTGTCTGGATTGATTCACGCAGAGCTGGAGTCTGGGTCTGAAGTTTGGATAGTTCAGATCCAGGGTTCCAGTTTGAACCCCTGTCTAGTAATAACTGTGCTGATGGGTCATCTCCCTGCTCAGCCAGCTGCTTCCTCACTCCCCTCTGAAATGTGGCAACAGGTGACATGTTCTAGACTACAGAGAGTTGCCCTCCTGGTGAAGACAGATGAAAAATGATATGACTCAGCTGTATTTGAAATATTTATTAAAATGCCCTAGGAGGAATTCCCATCCCAGGGCTTAAGACAGAAAAGTTTTACTCTGTAACTACAACCCAGGGCCTCTACATTATATTCCCAACAGAGCTTAGGCCTTATTGTAACGGGAAAGCCGTTTCTTAGGAAGGTGAAAATTAACCGCTGTTTCCCTGATTAATTCGCCCTTCTCTACCCAGCAAACACTGATGCCTACCTCTCCTGCCTTCGCTAATACCCATGCTTAACACTTCACATCTTCAGAGCCCTGCGCAAACTTGAATTAATCCCTCAATTTCCCCTCCTCCCCCACAAGGCAGGTGGATAAATAACATCAGCCCTATTGCATAGGGAGGAACTCAGACACAGAGAAGTTAAGGGAACAATCTGAAATCGCTCAAACATGGGGCCAGACTTTCCAAAGAGCTCAAGGTCACATTCTCCAGTTGTCAGTGCCGAGAATTGTTGTGGCGGGGGGGGGCTGGGTGTTTCTAGCTCCCAGTTCAGTGTTGTCCCACTAGCTCAGTGCCTCTCAACCTGTCCCCGTTTCCAGAGTCTGATTTGTCTTGTGTTCCCCCACGTTACACCTCACTTAAAAACTACTTGCTTACAAAATCAGACATAAACATACAAAAGTGACACAGTGACGCTATTACTGAAAAATTGCTTACTTTCTCATTTTACTATATAATTATAAATAGGGCTGTCGAGATAAAAAAAATAATTGTGATTAATTGCACGATTAATCACGCTGTTAAACAATAATAGAATATCATTTATTTAAATATTTGTTGATGTTTTCTACATTTTCAAATATATTGATTTCAACTACAGCACAGAATACAAAGTGTACCGTGCTCACTTTATATTTATTTTTATTACAAGTATTTGCACTGTAAAAAACAAAAGAAATCGTATTTTTCAATTCGCCTAATACAAGTACTATAGTGCAGTCTCTTTATCATGGAAGTTGAACTCGCAAATGTAGAATTATGAACAAAAAATAACTGCATTCAAAAATAAAACTATGTAAAACTTTAGAGCCTGCAAGTCCACTCAGTCCTACTTCAGCAAATCACTCAGACAAACAAGTCTGGTTGCAATTTACAGGAGCTAACGCTGCTCACTTCTTGCTTACAATGTCACCTGACAGTGAGGACAGGCGTTCATATGGCACAGTTGTAGCCGGCATTACAAGATGTGCTAAAGATTCGTATGTCCCTTCATGCCTCAAGAACTCTGGTGATAGATTCTGCTTAATAACCATCCAAAGCAGAACAGACCGATGCATATTCATTTTTATCATCTGAGTCAGATACCACCAGCAGAAGGCTGATTTTCTTTTTTGATAGTTCGGGTTCTGGACTTTCCACATCTGAGTGTTGCTCTTTTAAGATTTCTGAAGGCATGCTCCACATCTCGTCCCTCTCAGATTTTGGACGGCACTTCAGATTCTTCAACCATGAGTCGAATGCTGTAGCTATATTTAGAAATCTCACATTGGTACGTTCTTTGCCTTTTGTCAAATCTGCAGTGAAAGTGTTCTTAAAATGAACAACGTGTGCTGGGTCATCATCTAAGACTGCTATAACATGAAATTTATGGGAGAATGCAGGTAAAATAGAACAGGAGACATATATTTCTCCCCCAAGGAGCTCAATCACAAGTTTACTTACTGCATTATTTTTTTAACCACCATCATCAGCAAGGAAGCAGGCATGTTCTCTGGAATGGTGGCTGAAGCATGAAGGGGCATACGAATGTTTATCATATCTGACATGTACATACTTTGCAGCACCCGCTATAAAAGTGCCATGCAAACGCCTGTTCTCACTTTCAGATGATATTGTAAGTAAAAAGCAGGCAGCAGTATCTCCCGTAAATGTAAACAAACCTGTTTGTCTTAGCAATTGGCTGAACAAGAAGTAGGACTAAGTGGACTTATAGGCTCTAAAGTTTTATACTGTTTTGTTTTTGAGTGCAGTTATGTAACAAAAAAAAATCTGTATTTGTAAATTACACTTTCATGATAAAGAGATTGCACTACAGGACTTGTATGAGGTGAATTGAAAAATACCATTTCTTTTGATTATCATTTTTACATTGCAAATATTTGGAATAAAAATAATAAGTGAGCATTGTATGCTTTGTATTCTGTGTTGTAATAGAAATCAGCATATTTGAAAATATAGAAAAACATCCAAAAATATTTAATAAATTTCAATTGGTATTCTATTGTTTAACTGTGATTAATGGCAATTAATTTTTTGAGTTAATTGCATGAGTTTACTGCAATTAATCAACAGCCCTAATAGATTTGTTTTTGAGTGCAGTTATGTAACAAAAAAATTCTACATTTGTAAGGAGCACTTTCATGACAAAGAGATTGCATTTCAGTACTTGTATGAGGTGAATTGAAAAATATTTGTTTTGTTTATCATTTTTACAGTGCAAATATTTAGAATAAAAGCATATACTCTTTGATTTCCATTACAGCACAGAATACAACATATATAAAAATGTAGAAAAACATCCAAAACATTTAATAAATTTCAATTAGTGTTCTATTGTTTAACAGAGCAATTAAAATTGTGATTAATTGTGATTAGTTTTTAAAATTGTGATTCATTTTTTTGAGTTAATTGCATGAGTTAACTGCGATTAATCAACAGCCCTAATTATAAAATAAATAAATTGGAATATACATATAGCACTTACATTTCAGTGCACAGTCTATAGAGCAGTATAAACAAGTCATTGGATGAAATTTCAGTTTGTACAGACTGCGCTAGTGCTTTCCATGAAGCCTGTTGTAAAACTAGGCCAATATCGAGATGAGTTGATGTACCCCCGGAAGACCTGTATGTACCCCCACAGGGGCTGGATACCCTTGGTTGAGAACCACTGCTCTAGACGAAGTTGCCTTCCCCTGGAGCTGAAATTCATTGTGAGTCTGTATTTTTTTTCACTTCTGAATTTGAGTACCAGCATCGCCAACGGCATCGCCACAGCTCCACCTCCACCAATCGCTGGTTCACGGGGCTACACAGCCAGCAGGGAAAGTGCCAGCAAAGCTAGCAGATGCCTGGTGTATTTCTGTAGGCCTCCTGCGACATTGTGGAGCATTGTCGTTTAGTGCTGCCAACAGCAAAGGAACAAACTACACACAGCAAGTCTGGGCGTCCTCCAGGCCACGTGGCCAGACTCCTACACTCTCGCCAAGTACACATGCCTGGTAATCAATGGTTATTTCTTCGCATACACGCGTTGGCTCGTTCGCTCCCGCTGTGGCTCCATTAGGCTAGTTATCGTCTCTTTTGGCAATCAATACCAGTTATCTCAGCCTGTGCCGAGGACAGAGGGCAATCTGAAGGGACTGCATTGAAAACCCATCTCAGCTAGCCTGGGCGCCGTGACTTACTACTTCTTAACAACATAAATGTGCAAACTTGATAAAGTCTTTATTGATCCTCAGTAGCCGAACAATCCATCACCGGGCCCAGTAATGGGGTGTTATAAATATGCAGAATAATAGTGCATTAGCCCATCAATACGCTGCAAAGCCTGGCATCCCATTGCAAATCCCAGGCAGGGTGCAGCTCGTGGGGTGAGCTGCTGGGCAGCCAGCAGGATGCAAGCAGTGGGTGGCAGCGTGTGTGTGCTCACTGGGATGGAGGGTAAGGAAAAGGAGGGGTTTGCAGGACTCTTGGGCGCCCCCTCTGGTGAAGTGCTGCTTAGCATGTCCCCCCATGCAAGGCGGTGTGCTGAATATGCAGAGCGGAAGCGACGTCTCAGGAGGGGAAGGGTCATCGTGGGACAGGGATCCGAGCATGGGAGTGTGATGGGAAACCCAAGGGGACCTGTGCCCTGAGCTACCCTGCAGAACGAGCAGGGGTCTCAGGAGGGGACACCCGACCCCTAGGCACAAGAGTGGAAAGGGGGCAGGAAGTCTCCCCCTCAGCTAGAGAAAGACTGCGTCCCTAGGGTCCTGCATCGGCCCCTGAGAAGTAAAGAAGCTGAGCTGATTAGCCAAGAGAGCCCTCTTTCACAGAGTCCATGTCCTTTCCAGGGGCCCGAGGACAGGGAGGGCCTGATGCTACAGGAGAGAATCCCATGTCACTAACAGGTTCTGGCCCCAAGCAGGCTGAGAGGTTCCAACCAGTCCCCAAACCCCTGAGGGTTCGACCCTCTTATGAGCTTTTCTCTGTATCCCGCAGCACCTGCCCTTCCCGCTCATCAGATTAATATTCACAACGCCCTCGCACAGGCCAGGGCTATGGAAGCGCTAAGTCTGACTATTGTTTGACCGCCACTGTACTAGATCGCAGATACGGCCTCTCGGTGGGCCGCCCACCCGGCACTGAGATGCTCCTAGGCTTGGCCATCCTGAGGCTGATAGCCAGACATGGAGAGGACCCTTTGCTGGGCGCCAGGCAGGCCCAGTAGAGCCCAAAGGTGTTCACCTTCCAGGCGTGCTGTGCTCAGCCAGCCCCCGAGCTCCCATCCTGCCCTGGCTCCGGGACTCCTGAGTTTCGCGGCTTCCACGACAGCTGTGGGAGAGAGACCCGAGTCCGGGGAGCTGCTCTAACGAGGCGGGACGCCCGCCTGCAAAGCATAGTGTAGAGTGGGAAGGCGGAGTTGGCAGCCACTGCCACCTCGATCCAATTTCCTGCAGCATCTGGGCCCCAGCGTGCCAAGGACATTTCCAGCACTGAAAGAAAACCCTAATTAAAAGCAATTTCTAGGTCCCATCCTGTTCGCGACCATATGCCGGTGCCGCTTGCTGACTCTCACGTGAATGGTCGTCTTCTGCTCAACGCTGCAGCACACGCCAGCCGTTCCCTCCCTTGCTGCGCTGGTGGAGACGGGGTTTCCAAGAACTCCTCTCCCCCCGCTCCCAGCCCACCAAACTCCAGAGAATTAGTATTCAGCACTGATTCCCTAATGGACCCTCTTCATGCCGACGTGGTTTTATGATGATGCCGAGAAGCCTGCTTAATTCTCCGCTGTCTTTCTTCTGCACTGTTGATTTACACTGTTAGTGTTTTAATTATACAATTCAGCACTCCTTACAGCATGAAACACTGCACAACTTTTCAAGCAATTAAAAGGCAGCCGAGTAGATCGGCCAAACTGAGTCGAGCTAAGTAAATCAAGCAATTACAAGAACTCATCTGGGGGGAAAGGATCGGCCCACCCAAAAAGTCTCTGTTGGAACAAGTGCTTTGATCCCAAAGCTTTCTCCAGACTCTCTTTGCTCACTCACACACTCTAACCATGCAACACACAAACATAGTGTGCGCTCACACACGCTCAGACTCACATATGGGCACAGCAGCTCATAGACTCATGCACATCATACACTCTCATTCACTCTCGTACACACACTCATGTCCAATCCTACACAACCACACTCATTCACACACACACTCAGAGCCCTGGGCACTCAGTCAGGAGGACACATTCACACGTGCTCACATTCACCTCGCCGTCATTCTTGTGCACACACCCGCTTAGTAACACTCATCACTGGGTATGTTTATTTGCACTCGCACACACTCAACCACACTCACAGCTATGGAGACCCCCACTGGCACAAACATGCATCCTTATTCACGCCCAGTCACATTTGCATTCACTCTCATCTTTCTGCATTCCCCAGCAGCAGTCCTCGTGTACACGCTCACCCCTACGCGCACGCACACGGCCTCATTCACATACTCATGGTCAGTCATACACGGGCACAATCACCCTCACACCCAGCCATTCTCGTGCACACACTCACTTTCACACTCACTTTCTGACACGTGGTCACGTCCCTATAATTGTGCAAAGCCATGGGTCCCAAATAACCACCAAGCTCCTTTAGAGAAACCCATCCCTGTGCAATTTGCCATTTCAGCCTCCTAACTTCCCTCGGGCCACTGGATTTTGGGCTGCTCACTGGATTTCCCCCACACACTCTGTCTTGTGCACCTTAGCGGATTGGCTCAGCTCAGAACCAGCCCCTCACCGCTCTTTGGGCAGCGGGTAGGAGCTGATGATTTCCAATCAGCGGTGAAGGGCAATGGGGGTGGTGTGCAGAGAGGAGGGGTCCCCCACAGAAGCGATGACTGGGCTGTGGAGACTGGGAGCGGCCATCCATCGCTCCCCCAGAGCGACAGGTCAGCCGAACCACGCACATCTCCGGACGGGGTGCTTGGGAGCAGAGGCTGGAGTTGCAAACGGAAGATGAAAGTGTTTAACACTGACCCGAAGGAGAACAGACAGGGTGAGCCGGCGACTCTCAGCAGAGCCTTGCAAAGCTAGCCCAGCGCTCCCCACAGCTGGCAGGGCAGGCCCACGGGCCCACGTGGCACTCGGAGGCAGCGGCGTGGCCTGAGGACTGGAGAAGGTGTCTCCGGGGTCGGGGAGGCAGGAAACGAAGCGGTCGGTAGGACACTCGCTCACCGTCGCTAGGGCAAGAAATCAAACCCAACTGAGAGTCATAAGTTTGCTGGATCTCAGTTCAACCCATGGCCATCAGACAGGGACCCCAATCCCAGCAGCCAGTGCAGAGAACAAAGCCCTGGCAGCAGCCGGAAGGTCCTGTACCTGAACTGGGAACGGGCATGGCCATGCTTGGTACTTAGCCTGGCAAATAAATAAAACAATTTACTCTCCTCTGGGAGGCGGGTTTGCTGCAGACACAGGGGCCAATGGGAGCTTTGCCTCTGATGTCCATGGGGCTAGGCCATCAGCCCGATTTCAGCAGCTGGCTATTGTGCCAGGCTGTACTATGGCACGGGATGAGGCTGCATCTGTATTGATGGACTGTGCTTTCAATGACTGTCTGGGGGGCCAGAGCTCCCCCGAGGCCCCACCAGTCTCTTTGCTTATTAATCTCGGTAGATCAATGAAATGTTTCTGCTCTGTGCTGTCAGGACCAGGGCAGGGGAGAAATCATCAGGATTTTGCTTTCCACTCCCCGCAGTCTCCCGCAGGATCTGACTTTGGTGTATTGCCCCTCACCTGAGCTCTTGAATTGGATGTCTTCAGCTACAAAACATCTCTAGCTCAGCCGTCAGCTATGGGCTGGATGCAGGAATTGCTGGATGAGGTTCTTTGGCTTGTGCTGTGGGAGGTCAGACTAGGTAATCACAACGGTTCCTTCTGGTTTTCAAATATCTGGTTCCCTGAATATGGAGGATCACAGCTTCCAAGGGCAGCAGCCACCTGGAAATGCCACCTGCCACTATAAAACAAAACGCCAGCTCCACACAGCCCCCTCAGCCCCTCTGTCCTTGTTGTTACGTCTGCTTTAACTAATGCAGACAGTGTCCTCATCTGCAAGCTAATTTGGGCAACGTCACGGGAGCTATATTTAATGTAAATGGAATGAGCAAAACTGGAAGGATTTATGGTAATAATAACCGGCCCGCAATAATACCGAGTAGGTCACATACCCGAGGAACAATGGATTGAGGAGAAGAAAATTTAGCTCCTCAGCGAAAACCACGTTCCTGGGAAATCTTATTATACATAATAGATCTTCTTAGTATTGTGATTGCTACTTGGTCTGTGTTTGTGGGAATGGCCCTTTCCCAATGACTGCTGAGAAGAGAAGGGAACCAAGGGAGGCTCTGGGACCTCCATGCATGTGGGGAGCTGAAGGAGGTGGGGGCGTTGCTGGCTGCTCACCACAGGTGTGGGAAAAGGGGCTTCCAAGTCCCACAACGCAGTGCACACACACTGGGAAACCCCGCCAAGCAGTCCTGGGGGGTCTTTTTCCCGCTTTCGTTCTTTCCCAGGAAGCTGTTCCTCAGCCCAGATACGTTACTGATCCCAGCTGCCCCCACAGGGGAAAACCCGGCCCAGCCCGCAGAGTTCTGCTCCCCGTCTTTCCTAGCTGGTGCTGTGAGCAGGGCGTTTGGTTCAGTCTGTCATAGGGAGGGGCCAGCCGTGATGTTAGGTTCCAGAACCAAATTGCCCCCCATGTCTGGGGGCTCAGAGCCCATTTCCAATTTCAAAACAAACAGAAATGGAGGAGGGCTTCTGCTGTCAGAACCCCGCCACTTCCCCGGCACCCAGCGTGGTGCTCTCCGATGCAGCGCCGGGCCCAGGCAGGCCAGTGCACTAGGAATTCCCGGCCCTGGCAGCATGGGCGAGGGAAGATGTCTCTGAACCGGGGCCGGGGCCAGCAAGCGGGAAGGGACTCGGTGCTGAGCAGGTGCAGAGGGGACATCATCCCACCACCACCTTGGTGGAGCTGCCACTCTGCTACCGCGACCGGGGCAGTGCCAGGGGGACCTCTGGGTGCCTCGGACACAACCCCTCGGGGTGCAGCGCCCTCCCGCCAGCACCTGGGCTGGATCCCCCCTGCCCAATGCTGCCCAGGTTGGCTCACTCGGGACAGGGGAGCAATCTTGCTAGGCTAGAAGGTAACGGGTTCGGGTCTCGCTGAGGTGCACTGCTGCGGGGATGTGGCGTCCTTTGGCTCACTGGTAGCTGCTCACAAACGGAGAGGAACAGGGTCGTAACCCTGGGCCAGCAGGTCTCCCCTTGACACAGCAGCGCCCAGCCCGCTGGGCTGGTACAGAGTAACCAGCGCAGCTGTCTCGTTCCTGGGCTGCAAGGCATTGTGGGACACCTCGCACGGGCCGGCTGCTGTTCTTCCCTTCCCATGGTGCTGGCCAGGCGGTTCCGTGGCGCTGGGCTCAGCCTGGACGCTGTCGCATGGTTACTTCCCAGGCTCAGCGAGACCCCCTGAGCCCGGGAAGCTGGCCCCGCCTGTCCAGGGGGCTTCTGACTCTTCCAACAGCTCCCCGCCCCACCCCTCCCCCGGTGTGAAATTTGCTTGAAAAAGAAACAAAGAGGGGGAAAAAACCCCAAGCCAGCCTGCAGGTAAGCGAGCCCAGGGATCTAAATAAAATCAGTGGCCTCCCCTTTCTCACCGGCTGCTGAGGAATGTGTGTTTTGTCCTGTTTAATGTGCAGCTCCCACGCACACTGGGAAAATTAAATTTAAAGAAGAGAGAGATTGCTTAGACCAGGAAAATTAAAGACCCCCTACTCCCCAAGCCAGCCCTGTGAGTGAAGGCTCCTTCCCTGCTGCCGCGCACATGCTCGCTGGCTATATATAACCACGGCTCCGTGCCCAACGGCAATGCTTCTTTCATCCCATTTAGATTAAAAGGTGGAATTTCCCATCGGGGCGCCTGCTGCTCCCAGCTGCGGCTGGATGGCAGAGATGCAAGGGGCTCTGTCCCTCGCACGCTCGCTCCCTCCCCGCACCCCGTTACTCCTGCCGGCTCTTGTGGCAGATCGCAGAGTCACTGCGGCCACCCTGGTTTCTCTCGCAGCATTTCCTAATGGACCCTGCTCCACGTTCCGTGCTGTTCCTGCTACGGTCCCGTCTCGGGAAGCCCGGGGCAGGGGAAGGATCCACGGGAGGAAAGGGGGGAAAACGTGATGCTTTGCTGAACAAGATGCCTTGCAGGGTAATCAGGAGGTGTCAGAGGAAAGCAAGAAGGGGTGTTGCTGCTGGAGAGGCCTGAATAGCCTCCATGCAGGCAGCAAGTAGGGTGGGAAGAGCCGCTAGTCCCTCAAGTCTACGGGTTCCCCGCCAATGGAGCAGGCCCCCCGAGTGGGTCTCCAGGCTGCTCCATTAGGGTCACGCAGGGCACAGTGGGGTCTTACATCCACCTGGCACCTCTAGGCACCACTGCTATGCTAATGATGCCAATGCCCGTGACCCAGCCCACCCTGCCTGCTCCAGCACATGGCTCCAGGTCATGGCATTGGGGCTTGCGGTGATGAAATGGTTGCACTGACCCCGGCTCCTGGCTGCATCCCTGCTCAGAGGGGCCTGAAATGTGGTGGAGGAGACACGGCACCGATAAGGCTGGTCTAGGGCTAAGTAGCTCACAGTCACCCGCCTCCCTAGAGGGAATGACAAGAGGGAGCCGGGCTGGGCTGCTAATGTTCATGAGCAATTCTTTGCCCTGGTCTGTCCCGGAGGCTCTCAAAGCAACTGTGGACGATTGGTTGCTCTGTCTCATGGCACCTTGCTACTGTAGGTGAGCAGCATTAACCTCGTGATGGGTTGACCCCTCTTCCGGGATGCCATCTGATATTCTGGAGTACCACTGAGCCTGCCTAGGCCACCAGCCTGGCCTCCCTCACCCTGCCCTGCGGAGCCAGGCCCTCAAGTCTCCTCCAGCTCAGAGGAGACCCATCCACCTGCAGAAAGACACAGACACTGAGGTCAGCTCTGCATGGGAAGTCTCAGCTAGGGGAACTGCCCAGCCTTCAAGTGCACTCCCCCTCTGGGGTGCAAACCCCAAATTGTCTTGTCTTGTGCTGCACAGAGAACTGTACAGCGCACGCTCATGAAATTCGCCCCCTCCCTCAATGTGGAGGAAGATATGCCCAGCTTTTTGCCCTCCAGTTATGAATTCCACAAACTGTTTTTAGAGAAAACAATACCAAGTTTATTAACTACAAAGGACAGATTGTAAGTGATTATAAGGGATCACAAACAGATCAAAGCAGACTACTGAGCAAACATGCAAACTAAGCTTAATACAGAAACTGGCTACAAGTAATTTCTCACCCTCAGCGTTGTTTTTGGCATATTGTAGTGGTTCTTGAAGACAGGCTGCTCTTGCTCGCAGCTTAAAAGTCCAGGTATTTCTTTCACAGGCCAGACACCTTTCCCAGTCCTCCCTGCCTTTGTCCTTGGTTCTCTGTTTTCAGCAGTCATTCTGGGCAGGGATTCAGTGAAGAATAAACACTGATTAAATCACTCCCCAGCCTTAATTAGGTTTTACATATGGTGGGAGCCCTTTGTGTTCCTGTGGAGTTCCCCCTGCCCCCACAGTGGAAAAATACTGGTATTCTATCATGACATCCAGTATCAGGTGATGTGATCACATGACCCTGCAGTGTCAAAGCAGCCCTGAATCAAAGGCCGGTTGTAGCATCCCAGGAAGGTGGGAGATTAGCATCTTCAAAGACCCATTTTCCTCCCTATTGGCCATTCCTAACTTCTGAACTGACCCATGCATACAGATAGGATAATCATATTCAGCAAATCAGAACCGTTCCAGAGGTATCTCACAAGACCCAGCTTGCATCAAACACATCTTAGTTATGCCATATTCACATCAGAACAACATCTCTCTAAAGAACATGGGGCGTAGTGTCACAAACCGCACTCAGATGTGGAAACTGAGTCAGAGAGAGGTAACGTGATCTGCCCAGCAATAAACACCGGGCCAATGGCGTTTCATTGCCGTGGGATTGGCAGCGGGCAGGGGTGGTGAATGAAATTAGTTCCTGCACTAAAACAGAGAGCGCCTCATGATTCTTTATCACGCCCAGTTTTAGCATCGAGCTTCGTGGTAATGATCCACTTTCCGAGCCAACCCCTGCAAAGGGTCTGGTCAACGGGCTGGCTGGAAAACGGTCTCCCCGATTCCACATGCGTTAATTAAAGTAGCAGATAATTCAATGGGAGCAGGTAATTAATCTTCGAAAGTCTTGGTGCCACCAGGCAACACCCAGCTTCTCTTTAATCCTGTTAGCAGCTTTCCCTTTCTCCACGGAGGGGTGGGATGCCAGCCGCTGGCACCGTCATGCTGTGCCCAGGTGGGAGGGAGTGAGGTGAGAATTAATCCGGAGCCGCCGAGGGTTTGCCTTGGGCTGCTGTCTGGAGCGATGCTTCCCGCAGCCCCGTCTGTTGGGCAAACGTTGCAGCAGATCTGATTTACCTAGCACTGCAGGACCTGAGCAGGCGTGATAGCGGGTCAGGAACCTGCCCTGCAAGCCCCTGGCACAGAGAGCTCAGCTAGTGCGGGGCAGGTGGGCATCAGGGACATAAGAACAGAAGAGCAGCAACGCTGGGTCCAGCTGATGGCCCAGCTGGCCCAGTATCCTGCCTTCTGAGAGCGGCCGGTGCCCCCACCCCACTGGTGTGACACCATCACGGGGGTGCAGGGCTCTGACATGAAGAGCCCCTCCCTGAGCAATGATGAGCAAAGACACCCTGATCCGCGGGCAGCCCTATGTGGCTCAAAACACTCGGCTTTGGATTGAGCTGCCCTTGGAGAGGGCGCCGCCCCAGAGCTCAGATCTGGGTCCCTCTGAACAGCCTCGGCCCTTCCTGCACTCCGTGTCAGGACTCTCCCTTCCGGTCATAGCCCACTAACTCCCCACCCTGAGCACAGCTTTCGGGGGCCAGAAACATCTGACCACACAGGTGCCCTCGCCCCAAGGGATCTTGCTATCACAGTACATTGAAAGCTCCCAGAGGCTATGGTGATGGGCGGCAGAAGACACTCTGACCCTCTCTAGGCCTGGTGAAGGGACAGCACCGTCGCAGCAAAGGTAGCTCTGGGAGCGTCTGAGTCCAGCACGTCAATATGGATCCTTGCTACAGCAGGTCCTGTAGGACCCCAGATCTGAGCGCACTCCCCATTGCATCCCCCTCCCCCTGTTCCGCTAACCCCTCCCCGCTCCCAGACCCTTTCCCCCGCAGCCCCTCCCTGGCTTTGTGTGTATTCGTCACCCCAGCACCATCCATCTTCCCAGGATCCAGCTCATTCTGGCCGCTGCTTTTCTCCTGGTTCTTATTAACTTGTTCCCGTCAGCCCCTCCAGCCCGGCAAACGTCCCCGAGCTGCGGCTCATTGCAGCCGGCGCCGTTTCTTTTCCATTTCCCGGCTCTGCTCTATTTACCTGGGGGCCTTCTTTCCTGCCACGCAGTGCGCCCCCGTAATCAATTGGAACCGAGCATCGTGCGCCGAGCCGCTGCTGGCTGGCTGCAAGGGCCCTGCCTTCTATTTCTGCCCGTCTAGCTAGCAACGTGCCAGGACGCACCCCTCTGTGCTACTCACCAAGGAGAATGGGGCCTGGAGGGAGGCAGCCAGTGCTTATCAACACACCAGCTTGGAGACAGTGGGGAAAGTGGGTCAGTTAGTTGGGTGCTGATTCATACCATGCCGGCGCTTTCCGATTCCTCTCCCTTCGCCCTAATGAGCGCCGCCCCAGGGCCGCTTCCAAGGAGAGGACAAGGTTGGTGGGGAAGCTCCCTGTGCTTTTCTGGGCCTTTTCTCGAGCTGGCAGGGGCAGCGGGGAGAAGGTCTCGTTCAGCCTGAAGTTTGTAAAATCGGCGAGCCAGTCTGAGATCTGTCATTGTGGGCACGGGCCACCCCTGCCCGTTCACTGCCCACAATCCCTTGCACTGAAACCCTGCAGGACTTGTCGTAGTGTTGGCTTCTTTCAAAGGTTTCCTGGGCATTCTCCGCCCCCACGGGAGGTGGGTCAGGGTTCTTGGCCTGGTCATACAAATGGAGAAATCAAGGCACAGAGGCTAATACCAATGGTTCCAAATTCTGGGCACCTCCCTTTACCCAGCTGAGGACGCCCAGGGCCTGGTTTTTAGAGATGCCAAGAGGCCTCTGCTGGCCTCCTGGGGCAGAACACCTCTGAGAAATCAGGCTCTGGGGTTTTCAAATGGGGCATGTAAGAGCAATGGCTGCTTTTGAAAACTCTGACCTAAGTGATGTGCCCAAGGCCCCGGGCAAGTGTCAGTGTCAGGAATAGGATTCAACTGCAGGAGCTCTGACTCCCAGTCCTATGCTCAGGCCACCCCTTGCAATCCGCTCTAGTGCAAGCAGAGATTGGAAGCTCTTTGGGCCTGGGGCTGATGTTTTTATTCTTCGCGTGTGTGCTGCACAATAGGGCCCCCGATCTAATTAGCAGCTAGTGGCTATTGCTGCACTTGATAATCTCCATTCATCTGCGACCAGCAAATTCCTTTTCAGTTTGCAGTCAGTTGAGGTCCCCTCACTAGAGTTTCCCTTGGAGTTTTTAGCTTTGCCTGAACAGATGAAAGCCACAGAGCTTGTCATGCCTCCAGCCCTAAGTCGTAAACTCTCCTCACAGGCACTGGGAATGGCAGTGCCATGGTTACTTGCAGCGTGTCATTCAATCACTAGATGGGGCTGTGGGTGGTACAGCATTCCAGGCAGGATGTAGCCTATGGCAAATAAGGCAGGCAAAGCTGGAACTCAAGCTGGGTGGAAGGCTGGGGGGTTTTGCCCGTAGTGTGCAGTAGGGGCTGGTTAGGGTCAGGGTTTCTGATGGACTGTGACTCCAGACGCCAGGCTAGAGACCGTCCCCCTGCAACGTGAGTAAACCTCAGTCACCTCATCATGAAACCGAGCCAAGAACCTGTCTGAGACTGGAACAAGCTTGGAATGTGCAGGGAAGGCCTTGCACAGATCCCTGTGGTACAGGGGGCACCATAGTGTTTTCTCCACTCGGGGGTGGCTGGAGCAGGGTTGGAACTGCCCCAGGACCAAGCCCCAGTTCACACTGTCTTTCTCTAACTCCCTCGGGTGGTTAGACTCACAGCAGAGAAGAGGGAGGGTTCAAATGTAGATGCCCAAATCCCCTCAGGCTTCCTTGATCCCGTTCCTCTCTGCACAGCCCCAGGCACTGCTTGGAAACAAACGCTCCTGGGGGAGCACGGAAACATAAACCAACTGCGCAGGGACTTCTCCCCAGGAAATTCCCCTCGCTGGGTCCTCCTGTCCTGGGTCTGTCTGCGGGAACCACTCGGCTGCCCACTCGCTGCTGCTCTTCCAGCCTGGCCCTGCTCTGTTCGCCCCTCTCTCTGCCACCGGTTTGCTTCATTCTCCCTCCATGGCTTTCCCTGTCTCTCTCTCTCTGGTCCTGGCTCGCTCCCTCGCTGGGTGGCTGTTTGCTCTAGGACCCACCCAGGCCCTCTGCCTCTTACTGGCCTGGGCTCCACCTGTCCTGTGTTTGCTGACAGCCGCCGGGGAACCTGCAAGGACACAGCTGCCCAATTCCAGGGACCCACGGTGCCCAGAGCGCTCATTTCCAACCAGCCAACCAGTGGGGCTCCCTCTGGGGCTGCCCCATGGATCTGCTATTGCAGCTGTAAGCTAGAGCTTGTCCACTGCGAACGGGAAGCTCTCACTCTGTGCCTTGGAGGCAGAGGGGCTGATCTCCCCAAAGCCTTCGGCCCAGGCCATCCCCCACGTAAGCTCCAGGAGTAACTCTTGCTGCCAGACCCGGTCACCAGTTCTAGTTCAGCTGCAGGAGCAGGGCTGGCTGCGTGGAAAGTGACCGAACCACGTCTTAAGGCAAGAAACATCTATTGGTATATTTCTTTTTTCAAAAGCAGCCAAGTGCCGGCCAGGCGCTAGCTCCTTCCTCACTCCCAGCCACATGGTTCCCTGTGGATTCGCTCGCCCTCTGGCTACTCGGTTCTCTCTGTGGTGCTCCTCACCGTGGTACCTTCACTGGTGCGGACTGAGGTACCTGTCGAGAGACTGTCCTGCCTCCCTGTTTGGGGAGAGGGACAATGAACGGGTCATCTGGGGATGGATAGATGGACCCTGCAAAGGAACCTGCTCACTTGCCCAGGCTCAGAGGTTACACTAGGGGTTCCCAAACTGGGGGTCGGGACCCCTCAGGGGGTGGCGAGGTTATTACATGGGGGGGTCGCGAACTGTCAGCCCCCACCCCAAACCCTGCATCACCACCAGCATTTATAATGGTGTTTAATAAACAAAAATGTGTTTTTAATTTATAAGCGGGGGGGGGGTGCACTCAGTGGCTTGCTGTGTGAAAGGGTCACCAGTACAAAAGTTTGAGAACCCCTGGGTTAGACCCAGGCCCCAGGACAGATTTTTGGGAACCTGGTGTTTGACTCTTGAGCTGATTGTGTTTGCTGAGCCCAGCCTGGGCTGTACTTGGGTGGAAAGGCCTGGAAGAGGGAGAAGGAAGAGCAGAGGGGTGGCCAGCTCATTTTCAGGGCACCACCGGCACTGTGGAGCACGAGGTTGGGCGGGGCAGTGCATGGCATGCCCTGGCTTTACATCACCAGTGCCCTGGGTTCAAATTCTGACACGGGCCAGGAGTTAGCTGGCTCAGTCTCAGCCTCCCCCCCCCCCCCCCCGTATCCATGGCATTAAAGACGTTTTACAGGTGGCTCCCATCTATTAACATACACTGACACCTACTGGCCAATTTGGCACCTCCAGGGGCCTGTCTGCTGGTCTGACTTGTCTGTATTTCCCCCAATGTAAAGGATAGGGGCTGATCCCGGCACCCTCTCCTGCCCCACCCCACAGCCCTACTCCTAGGACCCTGCAATGATCCCCCCGCACACACACACACACACACACACACCCCTTCTGTGGTTATAAGCCCTGGCATCAGACCGCTCCAGGGAGACCAGACATCGTAAGAGGCTCCAAAACAAGCTCAGGTTGGGATTGAGTTGACCTCGTAACTCCCATGTGTTGCTCAGCCTTCGGCTCATCTGCTCCTCCATTCAGACGGGCACAGAGGGGAACGGGACTGAGAGCGAAAGGGAGGGGAACCCCAGAAGTTAGGCTACATCTACTGTGTCCATTCAAAGCAGGATTGGTCATAATGGGCCGCCACCAGCATCTCAAAGATCCTTCCAACGCTGAGCCAGTATCATTCTTCCCATGTTACAGGTGGGGAGACTGAGGCTCAGTGAGGAGACAGGAGTCATCAATGACACTAATGTCTAAGGACACAATGAGTCAGTAGCAGAGCCAGGCCCTGAATGTGGGGCATCCTGGGTCAAACCATGCACAATCAATCTAAGTGTCCTGCCTCTATCCCTCAGAACCCAGGAATCCGGGCTCCGCCCACCTGACCCCAGGCTTCCTGCAAGCAATCCTGAATAGTCCCCTTTTGTGCCGTGCGCTCCAGGAGCTCTTTGGTTACCCCCACTCCCAGCCCCCAGCCCCAGCCAGCATCGCAAAACTTTACTGCTGTTTTCCTTCCCGTGCTTCTTCATTTCAAACGGAGTTTGGTGGCTGCCTGGGTCATAACGCTGGGAATCCCCCAGTCCGGCAGAAAGATCCATGTGCCTCAGGGCCACAGTGAAGGCTTTGCTGATGAGTGGTCCAGGGATGTGGCTTGATTCTTACAGCTAAAGAAACTCCCCCGCCTGCTCTACCTGGGAGGAAAGAGAGCGTGAGAAAAAAATATATCACAGGCCTGCAAACTGGCATGTGAGGCAATTAGCTGCATTCCCCTCGTCCCCCCTCCCCAGGGGGTTTAACCATTTCAGTGCCACAGCTCGGCACATGTTCTGTTTCTCTTCTTGCCTGTTGACCTCAGTTCCTCCTCCCCCGCGCACCAGGCAGGGAATTGCTTCGAAGCAAGGAGCTCTAAGATGTCGAAGCTGCAGCCGCTCAAAGCAGTTTGCCCTGGAGCAAGAGTTGAGGGTGTTGTGATCTCTGCAGTTGTATTCGCCGGACTGTCTGTTACAGGACGTGGGGCTCTGAGCTTTGATGTGCGGCTAAAAGGGGCCTGCTGTGCTTTGTGGGTTTGGCTCCAAAATCCTTGTGCTTTTAAAGGTGTCTGAAAAGCAGGCATAGGCATCTGCGTATGGACATCCACAGCAGCCCAGCTACAATAGCACACCCGTGTGTGCAGCCCAGAGCTCAGGAGTGACCCTACAATAACAAACCAGTGTACACAGCCCAGGGATCAATGTCAGTTTCAAGCTTCCACAGGGTCACTGTCAAGAGCAGCAACTGGGGCGAGCAACACCAGGGGCAGGACCCTAGCAAAGAGGCTGCAGCGCCGTAGGCCTGGGGGAGAGCGGGACGAGATCCAGGGAAGTCGGGGGGGGGGCTCACCATAGGCAAGGAGAGGGTGGCAGGCAGCCTTCCCCTCCACCTCTAGAGTTGTCAGCTTCTGTCCCTGCTGCATGTGTCTCAGAGGCCAGGTCTTTCCCGAGACACTCTTACACGGTGCTCCCAGGCCTGCTGGCCACCTCACCAGCCTTGCTTCAAGCCCCCCACACTGGCCCCAAGCTTCTGGCTGGGCTCTGCCAAGGAGGGGGAGGAGAGCTCCCCTTACTGGCTTCCACATCACAGCAGCCTCCGGCTCCCTGCTTGCCTGTTCCCTGCCGGCAGGCTGATTAACAGCCTCCTTGTCCAGCTCTCTTATCCCAAAGCCTCCCCATTAGCAAGGTAATTGAGTGCCAGCCTCAGTGCTGGGAACAGGCAGAGACTCAGCAGGTGGGAGGGGAGGGGGAGATGGGGATTCTCTCCCCCCCACCCCAATCCTATCTAACTGTTTTTATGTAACAAGGCAGCTCTGTGTGGCCAAGCCCACCGCACTGGGACACGGGGGCCATTGGGAGGGTGGTTTGCCCCTTCCCCATCTCACAGGCTCCCCCCCGCCCCAGGATGGGAGCAGGGCCTTCAAATCTCATCAAGAAACTTCAACCCATTAAAATACAATAAAAGAGAAAATTAAAGGTAATCGCTCCATAAATTATAACTAATTGAAACATCAATTGTGATTTTTATGATTCACAATTGACGTGAGTGATACCCGGCGGGCGCAGGGCTGCACTAGAGAGGGAGGGAGCAGGGAGAGGGAGCTGGCCACACACACACAGGCCCTCTGTGCCATTCGCTGTGCGTGTGCACTCATAGGCAAACACACACACACACAAACCCCACCCATAAAGATATGCACACAGATCCACGTGCAAACACATAGAAACTCATGCCCAAGGAGCCACAGAAACTCCACACACGCACGCACACACTGTGCACACGGAGACACACACACATACACGTGTGCACACGTGCTCCTGTCCAGCAGGCCAGGGGTGCAGAGAAAAGAGGAATTTGAGATCAAAGCTTTTCTTCCCAGACAATGCAATGGCAATGTCTCCACAAAGCCGTTATCTCTCATTCCCTGTTAAACACGGTTGTTTAATAGGTTTGCAATGAAAAGCCGGTCTTTAGGGAGTTGTGCATGTCTCCCTGAGGTACACAGCAGTAATTACTGCTGTTCCAGTAAGCTCGCTTTAATGGCGCCATTCCACGGGGGCGGGGAAGGTTTGCACATACGGATTCGGGATGTGAACTTCAGCCCATGAGCGTGTGCATAGCCTAGTGCACAGTGGTTAGGGTGTGTCTGTGGGTGTTCACACACTGGTGTGCATCTCCCTCTTGTGTCCCAGGCTCAGCGGCCCCCTCCCAGCTCTGGGTCCCCCTTCAGGGGTGAACTTCCCCAAGACAGATGTGGGATTAACCCTTTAGCACCAGGCAGAGGGTGCACTGGAGAAAGAAAATTGGGGGCGAGATACGTTTGCGGAGTTATTTTCCTTTTCTAGGGCTCCCCCTCGCCAGCTCCAGCCAAGAGGGATCCAGGGAGGAGCTAGACTGACTCGTGGGGAGCCCCTCACACAAAAACTCTCTAAGGGTGAGAGGGGCATGCTCCATGGACCCGCTCACCCAGTGAGGGCCAGTCTAGTTATAGGGATGCAGACGGCTGTCCTCCAGGAGCTGGGCAGAGAGACGCACCAGACTTGTTGCACACATGTCACCAAAGAGCTAAGAATGGCAATGACTTTTGGCCACCAGCGAGCTTGGCTAAAAAGCCCCTTGCAACAAAGCCAGCTGGCCCCTGCAGCTAGCGCTTTTCAGAGCTGGCTTGATCCCCGGCAAATCCAACAGCCTTGCTTAAGGAGACATCGGCTCAGCCCAGCCCAGCCCTCCCTGCTTCCTCTGGCCTGGAATTGAATTTCAGTTACAATTATTGCCAGGTTTATTTAGAGCCTCGCCGTTGCCTGATCTATTACAATGTTATTTGGAGGTTCTGGCTTTTCTCCTTCTGCAAGGGGAAGCTATTGTGTTCCAATTGAAAAAGTCCTTCTGTAATTATATGTCTGGGAAGTAGCCACAGAGGCGATCGATATGAGGAAAGCAAAGCGTCGCTGGTTGCAGAGATTACCTTTGAAAAATCATTCCCCACCCCCTTTGACTTTTCTCTGGCCCCCATGCTGGGATCTGGGCTCGCAAGCTCAGCAGGGACAGGCCTGGTCGGTACTTGGAGGGGAGACCTTGACGGAAAGCCTCCCTCTGCAGTGGGGTTAGTTGCTCCGTAGGAGGCGCTCTTCTGCTCCCCCGTCCTGGGGCTAGAGGGCGTTGTGCTGCCAGGGGAGCTCTGTTTCGGAGGCAACATCAAACCGAAGTTCTAACCACTTGGAGCCATTAAAGACCCGGCAGGGCTGTGTAGAAGGGCCTTGTCAGCCTCCCTGTGCTGGCTGGATTCCAGCTCGTCAGACTATCCTGCCTCCCTACATTGCACCTTGGGCATGGCCAGGGGTTTCTCTGTCTTGCATTGGGCAGCGTTGCTCTGTGCTAGGAAACAGCAAAAATCCCAGGTTTAAAAAACACCTCTTCGGCCGCTGAAACGCAGCCGCCCCCGAGGCGGAAGCCACTAGCTAAGTGCTTTGAGTCCCTCTTTCGATGACAGGTTCCATCTGTCACCGGAAAAGATCAATATAATAAAACCCTGTGTTCTAACCATTCGAGCACTGGGATCAGGACTCCTGGGTTCTAGTCCCAGGCCTGGGAAGGGCGTATGGTCTAACAGGCGGAGCAGGGAACTGGCAGTCAGGGATCCTGGATTCCAGTCCCAGCTCTGCCACTGCGTGACCCTGGTAAGACACTGTCTGTGCTGTATCTCGGTTTTCTCATTCATCAAATGGGTCTAATAATACTGCCCTGGTTCGGTTTGCTGGTGTTTGCGGTCGTTCCGTGACAGGAAAGTTCGTGCCAATATGACACTCAGCACAGCCGAGCCAGGCAACCTGCTGCAGTGACCAGGACAAAGGCCGGGGCTGTCCCGGGCCTTGTCCAGCAGCCCCTTTGGCATGGCTCGGGGAAGGAAGCCGCTGCCTGGCACGCGGCCTGGGGGTTAGAAGCAGCTCCCTGCCCCGGCTGGCCACCGATCGGCACACTCACTTTTTGCAGTGCTGACCTTCACGATCCCCACTGCGGCTGCACTTGTCAGTCTGTGCCTGTGAAATTCCTCATTAGCAAATGAGGCTCATATCAGTCTCATTAAGCCGAGGGATGGCCGTGCCGTTGTGTCTCTTTTCTCCTGGAGGGACAGGTCCGTGGGCCTCTCTGGCCCCATGGAGATGCCCACGTGGTCCTTGGCTCCGGAGGCTGGCCTCTGGCCCAGGTGACGTCCGAGTGGCCTGGGTAGAATGGCGGAGCTGGAATTAAGCTGGGGTCAGGCTAGATGGGGCTTAAGGTCTCCCCAATGGTGACTCCGAACATTGACCACTAGGCCACAGCGCCAGCCCCATCAGTGCCTTTGGTCTCCTCTTTTCAGTCCTGCCGGCCTCCTCCATCCCAGGACAGGGACCTCTCCAGTTGTCTCCCACCCCTAAGGCCTCCCACCACCAGTCCATCTGCTCGCTTCCAGCATCCAGGTCAGCTCCAGTCCCATCTTGCTCCTGGTGACGGCAAATATGAGCAGAGGGGGTTACTCGGGTTCCAGCACCAACCAGGGTGTTCCTGGGTCTCCATCCTGGCACACTCCAAACTGAGGCACTAGCGTTGGGAGCTCTCCAAGCACCAGAGACAGATGGTCACCAGGGAAATGGGGGTCTGAGAACTGTTGCTGGGTCTAAGCTGCAGGAGTTGTGGGGCGGAAAGGAGACATCCCAGCTCATCCTCTGGACCATCATTCTCCTGCTACAGTCCCCTCTCCCTGCACTGGCTCCAAGCGCATGACCCCGGGTGAATGTCTCCACTGAGGGGAGTGATAATAGCCCATCCCCATGGTTAACGGGCTGTAAGCCAGTCCCCATGCGAGGCCAGCGGGTATTATCCTGAGCCGGGGAGCTGGGTTATTGCCTCATAAAGCAGCGTGAGGGCTCCAGTTACTGCTCTCCTGCTGCAAACTCTTAAAAATAATCAGGAAGCTGCGGAGTGACAGTGGAGAATGAGCAGGGCGGGAGGGGGATGGAGCAAAGAGACAAAAACTAACAGCCAAACAAAGTGGAAGCCCAAAGCCTGGCAAACAATCCAGGAGGGCTGCTGTATGATTGAGGTGCTAAGGGTGCACTCAAGGAAGACAAGGCCGCTGGGGTGAAGCTAAATGAATTCTTTGCATCGGTCTTCACTGCGGAGGATGGGAGGGAGGGACCCAGGCCTAAGCCATTTTTCTTAGGTGACAAATCGGAGGAGCTGTCCCAGATTGAGGTGTCCGTAGAGGAGGTTTTGGACCAAACTGATAAATTAACCAGTGATAAATCACCTGGGCCAGATGGTGTCATCCAACAGTTCTGAAAGACCTCAAATATGAAATTGCAGAGCTAATAACTGTGATATGTAAACTTAAATCAGCCTCTGTACCAGATGACTGGAGGGTAAGTAATTGTAACGCTGATCTTTAAAGAAGGTTTCAAAAGCAATCCTGGCAATGGCAGGCTGGTAAGACTAATTTCAATACCAGGCAAATTAGTTGAAACTATCAAAACAGAATTATAAGACACATAGATAAACATGATATGTTGGGGAAGCCAACGTGGCTTTTGTAAAGAAAAATCATGCCTCACCAATCTATTAGAATTCTTTGAGGGTCAACAAACATAAGGGCAAGGATGATCCAGTGGACACAGTGTACAGGGGCTTTCAGAAAGCCTTTGACAAAGTCCCTCATCAAAGGCTCTTGGGTGGGCTCGGGGTGGGCAGGCAATAATGGGGGAGTGGAGGGGTAGGAACGATCTGGCCGTTTCTTCCCCGTCCAGCTGGCCTTGCTCACGGGCTGATAGATGCTCCGGCCAGGAACTCCCAGAAAAATGGGGGCCCTATAAAAACGTACACCCCCCACCCGCTCGCTGCAGAGCACTCAGGGCTTGCTTTGCTTCGCCCACCCAGCGCTCCTGCCATGGAGCGTGATCAGGGCACGGGGACTTGCCTGGCAGGGGAGCAGGATTGGAGCACGAGGGCTTGCCCTGCTCCATCCGCCCGCCACACCAGCCGGGGACCAGGGTCGGGACATGGGGGCTTGCCCCGCTCTGGCGCTCTAGCCAGGGAGTGGGGATTGGGGGCTTAGAAGCCCCCGCGTTCCACCGCACTCCCTGGCATGAGCACCGGAGCGGGACAAGCCCCTGCACGCCGACCTTGCTCCCCAGCTGGAGCACCGGGTGGACGGAGTGGGAGCAAAGGAGCGGGAGTGGGCCTGGATATTAAGTGGGCCACCCGTGGTGATGTACATCTGTCACATATCCATCATTCGTAAATAGAGCAATGTGTCCCGATTCATGTTGGTTCCGATCCGCATCACCGTCCTTTGCAACTTACAGCACAGTCCTGCAAATGATGAATGTGCGGATCAGGACCGACATGAATCAGAACATGTTCCCCTATTGGTGAGCAACGGATCTATCAAACAACGAACGGGGGGAAGATGTCTACCTGGGACTTCCTGTATTCATAAACGATCTGGGAAAAGGGGTGAACGGTGAGATAGCAAAGTTTGCAGATGATACAAAATTGCTGAAGGTCCATAAATCCAAAGTTGACGGCGAAGAGTTACAAAAGGATCCCACAAAACTGGGTGACTGGGCAACAAAAGGGCAGATGAAATTCACTGTTTATAAGCAGGGTCTTACCAAATTCATGGCTGTGAAAAACACGTCACGGACTGTGAAATTTGGTCTCTCCCGTGAAATCTGGTCTTTTGTGTACATTTACCTTACTAGATCGATTTCATGAAGGAGACCTGCATTTCTCAAACAGGGAATCCTGACCCAAAGAGGGTCGTGGTTGGAGAGTCCCAAGGTTACTGTAGGGGGGTTGCAATATCGCCACCCTGGCTTCTGCACTGCCTTCAGAGAGCAAGGCCAGCTCTGAAGGCAGCTGCATAGAAGTAAGGGTGGCCATAACACAATCCCCCTACAATAACCTTGTGCTCCCCCACCCGGCAACTCCCTTTTGGGTCAGGACCCCCACAGTTACAACACCATGAAATGTCAGATTTAAATATCCGAAATCATTAAATTTACTATTTTTAAAATCCTATGACCGTGAAATTGACCAAAATGGACCATGAATTTGGTAGGGCCCTATTGATACGTGCAAAGTAATGCACATTGGAAAACAGAATCCCAACTATACAGACAAAATGATGGGGGTCTAAATTAGCTGTTACCACTTAAGAAAAAGCTCTTGGAGTCATTGTGGATAATTATCTGAAAACATCTGCTCAATGTGCAGCGGCAGTCAAAAAAGCGAACAGAATGTTGGGAATCATTAAAAAAGAGATAAGCTAAAAAGACAGAAAATATCATTATGCCACTATATAAACCCATGGTACGCCCACAACTTGAATACTGCCTGCAGCTCTGGTCGCCCCATTTCAAAACAGGCATTGGTCACTGTCAGAGACAAGGTACTGGACTAGATGGACCATTGGTCTGACCCCAGTATAGCCGTTCCAATGTTCACATTTAACCTGACTTTCAAAATATCCTCCCTGGATTCTATGATCCCACTTGAGACCCTGAAATGATGCATCCATTTCTGGGTGCGTGGGGAGCGTGAAGAGCAGGTCTATTTGGAGGCAGTGCACTGAGTGTGCAGAACAACAGAGTGTGACTCAAGACCTGGGTTCTGTTCCCATTGACATAGGGCAAGTCCCGTGTCCCATCTCTCCGCGCCTCTGTTTCCCCATTGTCTGTCCTGTCTAAATAGACTGTAAGCTGTTTGGGGCAGGGGCTCTCTCTTTCTAGGAGTCCATGCAGCACCCAGAACAAGGAGGCCTCGGTTCTTGGTAGAATAAGAGTGGCAACAAGCTTTAAATCAGTTACACCCCATGATGACCTTCAAGTCCCCTCTTCCCGCTGTTCTCTCCCTGCTCCCCCAAGGACGAAAGCTACGATGTAGTCACGGGAAAAAGTCATGGACAGGTCACGGGCAATAAACAAAAATTAACGCCCCCTGACCTGTCCATGACTTTTACTAAAAATAGCCATGACTAAATCAGAGGGAGGGGGCGCCCGGGGCCAGTGGCACCAGCTGCAGGGGCCATGGACCGTGGCTGCTCCGTCCATCTGTCCCGGGGACTGCTGCCAGGGGCCGCTGGAGCAGTGGCTAGCGTGCCTGTCCTGGGGACCTCCTGAGCAGCTGGCCCTGGGCTCAGCCACACTGGCCACTGCAAAAGCCACGGAGGTGGCGGAAGTCACAGAATCTGTGACTTCCACGACCCCCGTGACAGGCACAGAGCCCTACCCTGAAATGTACTCACCAGTGCCCTCTATGGGCGTAACACCAGACCTGCTCACTGTTGCCCCCTAGTGTGTGGTTTGCAAAGAGGCTAAAAGCTCTTGGTACTGTATATCCTACCCACAGCAATGTGCTGGTGTCTCAAGTTTTCGGAGCCTGTGTTTTGGGGCAGCTGGCTCTAACCCCCCACCCCCAGGCTGCTAGAACCCCTTAGGAGAGTTTATAAAGCTCTCCCAGGCTTCGGTTTTTCCCTGCCATGCCACAGCTAAGAGCAGGTGCTGTGAAACAAGGCTTTACACTGACAGGGATAGACCACGTTCCAGCCCGAGCTGCTACAGCCAGTGACCCCGTGGTGCTAATGCAATTTTTTTTTTAATTTAAAGGGACTGTCCTATAAATAACACATCCTGGACTTTGGGCAAGTTTTAATGATTTATGGCCTTTAATTTCCCCCAATACTTACTCCTGTTCCACTTCCCCTTTGGCATGGCAGGTGTTTATCTCCCCTTTTTTTTTTAATTTGAAACATCCATCTGGTGATTCCGGTGATCGGAGCGTTTGCAATACTGAACGCATTAAAGCCCTGACAGCTCGATTGATTTCCCTTCTCCTGCTGCATAACATAAGATATATACAAGCAGATATGCTGGCCCCCTGCCCCTTAGTCGAAAGGGTCTGTCCCTTTCTGTAGATCTAATGTTCCTTCTTCCAGGCACATTTTGATAGATAGGAAAATTCTTTGTCCCTTAAGGTGAAGATGAATTCTCCCTTCACTCCAGTATAATTTTCCTAGATCTGTAGAACTGTCCATTTAATTTATCTTCTGTCCCAGCGGCAGATATTTTACCGTGATTTGTAGGGAAGAGCCCAGAGTGGGAAAGCCCAGATGCTCTGGTGACGGGTGTGGTAGAAAAACCAATGTGGAGATAAAAGTTCTGATCCAGATCCAAACTTCTCTAAAGCTGATAGGTTGGACTCATTGACTGCGGGCCGGGGTTGGCTCCAGGGCTTTGCCCAGACTATAGAGAAGAGCTGGAGCAAAGCTCGCGTCTTGATGCTGATCAGGGTCCAAACTTCCTCAAAGCAGTTCCTTGCTGGTATCTTGGTTTCGGTCTGTCTCTGTCGTACCCTAGTCCAGTTTTCTGGCCCAAGAGGCTGCTCCTGCTTCCGTGCAGCTCACGGGAAGCTTTTTTTGGGGGGGACCTAGTGCTCTAGGGGCTGGGGAAACTATTCCACCCATGTCCCAAGTCACCCGACTGTTCTGCCCAGACTGACAGCCTGACAGCCCCCTCCCCCCCCCCCCCCGCCAAGAGCTGTGTGTGTTTCATGATGAACATAAGCCTGGCTCTCTCCTTCCTAGGGCTGGCTGGGAGTGGAGAGGAGAAATCACGCCAGCAAAGTCTGAGCCACCAAGCCCGAGCTTTCAGTCTTCTCCCCTCACTCGTTCTAGGCTGGTACATCTGTCTGACAGACGAAATGCGGTCTCACAGCCCCCCCGAGTTCTATTCCCGGCACTGACCTGCCCTGTGACCTCTGTGGGCCTCAGTTTCCTCACCTGAAACCTAGAGGGAGAGGAGACTTGCCTTTTTCTATAAAGTGCTTTGAGATCAAAGGATGGAAACTGATGCAGAAACGAAGTATTAGCAAAGTCACCTCCTCTTCCCATAGTGATCTGGGGGAGGGGAGATTGGGGGTTGGAGGGAGCAGGTTACAGGGTCTCTCCTGAGGCACTGGAAGAAATACAAGTATAGCCAGAAGGGAAAGGAACTGAGGGTGAAGCCTCTGGACAGCTATTTTGGACACACACACCCTCAAAGCCCCCTGCAGTTCCAGACTCATTTGCTGATGGCGGCTGAATCTGCCCATCCTGGGAGGGCTGTTCTCAGTAATGCATCCCACAGAGGAGAGCAGAAGCAGCTTTTCAACAATGCAGCCTCACAGACATCGGACACCGTCAGTGAAGCATCTGTTCCTTCCCCTTATCCCTCTCCAATCCCCTCACAGCCAGCTGGACATGTGTACCCGCAAGAGTTGGGCTCCTAGCATTTCTAAATCCCAGACTATGAAATCAGGGCCACGGTGCTTAGAGAGAAACACCCAGGAGAAATTCCTGATGCGATCCCCTTGGTGGAGGACGTCACTTTCACAGCCAGCCACCTGCTGTGTGTGTCAATCAGCCCCCTGGCCCTGTCGGCTTGTTACCGCCCCACTCCAGAACTCCCAACGAAGCACTAAACCCAGCAAATAAATCAACACTGTATTGCTGCCCCTAGCAAATGATCCAGCTTCCCTACGAGGCCTGGTATGCCCCAGTCTGCAGCTGCTCTTTGGATGGCAGAAGAACAACCGATGGACTGAGGATGCCGTGTAGAAGGAACCTGACTACCGCTCGGGACAAAGCAAGGAGGGAGGGTTAACCTTTCCCAGGGTCATCCCCAATGCAATACTTGGAACGAAGCTGCTTTGCTCTTTACATTGACTTTGTGCAAGGGTGCTAAAGTGTTGCTAAAGCGCCCTCCGGTGGATGAACTGTTCCATTACATTCCTAGCCCTGAGATGAGGCTCTTTAAAGGGGGCCCTGAGCAGGACAGCTGGGGGACACGGTTTGGGGAGGGAACTAGGCGTGTGCCCATCCTAATTGTTAAAAGAGGCCTGAAATATTTTTCTGTTTTGAAAACTCTGCTGGTTCTCTTCCTTAGAAGACAAAAGGAGACAATGGCACCACCAACATAAAAATCGCGGATCTAACGTGATGTTTGCCACCAACCCGGCCTTATAATCTGTATTGCAGCAGCACCTAGGAGCGGCAGTGATGGACAAGGTCCTCATTGTGCTAGGCACTGTACAAAAACAGATCGGCTCCACTTCTATGTTCCCAAACTTTCCCCTCCCCTTTGCTCTATTCAGATTGTAAGCTCTTTGGGGCAGGGACTGTCTCTGATTCTCTGTCCAGTGCCTAGCACGATGGCACCCCATTCTCAAGTGGCCCCCAGGCGCTGCCATAATAAACCTGATAAATAATGATAGCCCTAGCCACACTCTGCTTTCTTCTTCTCGAGCAGCTTCCCTCTGATGACTTCAGAATAGTAAATTGAGCCTTGCAGCCACCATATAAAGTAGGTGTAATTACCCCCATTTTACAGATGGGGAAACTGAGGCACAACACTGGGAATTTGACTTGTCCAAAATCACACATCAAATCTGGAGTTAAGTGGAGAACCGAACCCTGGCTCCTTCTGTGGTTACCTTAACCATAAAAAAATCCTCTCTCCTCTTGTATCATAGAAACATAGGGCTGGAAGGGACCTCGAAAAGTCATCAAATCCAGTCCTCTGAGCTGTGGCAGGACCAAGAACACCTAGACCATCCCTGACAGGTGTTTGTTCAACCTGTTTTTAAATGTTTCCAACAATGGTGACTCCAAGACCTCTGTTGGGAAGCCTACTCCAGAGCCTAACTACCCTTCATCTGATGAAGTGGGTCTTAGCCCAAGAAAGCTCATGATCCCTAAGACCTGTTAGTCTATAAGGTGCTACAAGACTCTTTGTCACTTACCCTAGAAAGTTTTTCCTAACATCTAACATAACTCTGCCTTGTTGCAGATTAAGTCCACTGCTTCTTCTCCTGCCTTCAGTGGACATGGAAAACAATTGATCCCCTCCTCTTTATTACAGCACGCAACATATCGGCAGACTCGGATCACGTCACTAAGCAAACAGGTTGTAACAGTCAGCCAAGAAACTGCAATACATGGAATTCAACTCTATTAACAAAAATGTGTTCATGCCTACAATGACTCCCGTGCAGTATTAGTAGACACGGACTAAGTGGCAAAGGAAATATTATAAGGAACACATCCCCCCCCCAATCATGACTTGTGAATTAATTATCATTAATTAAAATCTTAATACAATTAGTATAATTGTAATAAAAATGTATAGCACTACCATTAGCTATTCGTGTCAATGAATATAATAGCAGACGCCACCAATGCTCCCCTCCCAAACACACACCCTGTAACCCCTGTCTGAACCTAAGTTCCCAATTTAAACCAGCACTTCTTTGGCTAGCTGCCCCTCCTCACTCAGCTGCGTTGCTGCGAGCGCCCTCCTGCGCCGTTTGTCTGCTCTCGGCACCCGTAGCCGCCTGGGTCTGGTTTAAGTGCCCGGATGCGGAAGTACTTGTTCCTTTTTACTACCGTGTCTGTGGCCGTCTGAGTGAGTGTCTCGGGGGTGCGGGGCTGGATCCGCCGGCATCCTCGGCGGGGCCGGGCGGGGGAGGGTCCCAGGGGGGAGGAGGGACATGGGGAGGGGGAGGGGGAGCAGGCGGGTGGGCCCGTCGGCGGGGGGGGGGGGCGAGCGAGAAGGGCTGAGCTCGGGGGCTCTTAGTCCCCCCGCGCTGACGCCATCTTGGATCTTCTCTCCCGCAGGCAGCCGGAACCCGGACCGTCGCCATGGTGAGCCAGCGCGTGGGGGTGATGGGCGGCTGCGTCACGGGCGGGCCGGGCCGAAGGGGGAACCCACGGGGGGGGCTCTGCTCCCCCAGGCCCAGGAGGATGGGGAGAGGGGCTGGTAGGGTATTTCCCTGCGGGGAGCTCACTGTTGGCCGTACACACGTGCCTCCCACTGAGGATGACCAGCTGTCCCGATTTTATAGGGACAGGCCTGATTTTGGGGTCTCTTTCTTATACAGGCTTCTTTTACCCCACCCCCCACCCCCTGTTCTGATTTTTCACATTTGCTGTCTAGTCCCCCTACTCCCACTGCTCTCCAAGCTGAGTTGTGCTCAAGATACTGAGTTTTTCGCTACTATTTGTTTCCAGCCTCGCAAAATTGAAGAGATCAAAGACTTCCTGCTTACAGCCAGGAGGAAGGATGCAAAATGTGAGTAGTGTTGGTTGCCCGGGTGCTGGGTTGAAGCCCTGCGTGGCGTCTGCTTGGCTTCCGTCCGTCTTATTAAAAATGATCTCTTGTTGAAGCGCTAAAGATGGTTTTTGTCTGTAGCAGTTGAAGGAGGGGGGATCTTTTTACTGTAAAGCAAACACAGTGTCTGGGTCCCACAGCATGTCTGCTCACTTACATGTTTATCTGTGGCTACATGGTTGTTTCTGAGGAATGCTGGGACTTAAACTCCTGGAGCCTGTGACTACACATTAGATGAATGGTTATGGGCTTGCCCATATGATACAACTTCATGTCCAAGGGCAGCTGTATAGAATCTAAGTTAGTTAACGCAGGACTGACCACGAATGACTGCTCAGTGGTAGATCTTATTCATCACTAAGGCTATGATTCTGTCCCAGATTCTGTGGCTTTCCAGCTCCTCTGTGACTACTTCTGGGGCACAGCTGGATTAGATGCCAGTCCCCTGCGCTGCTGGAGCAGCTACTTTTTTCACTGGGTTCCTGAGACTTTCCTTGTCTGACTGGAGTGGCTTGCAACAGTTATTGTGTGTGCAAAGCACTAATGATGCTGTGCTAACTCCAGCTTCTTTCTACTCCAGCTGTCAAGATCAAGAAGAACAAAGACAATGTGAAATTTAAGGTGCGTTGCAGCCGTTACCTGTACACTCTGGTCATCACAGACAAGGAAAAGGCTGAGAAATTGAAGCAGTCCCTGCCACCAGGTAACTGAGTGTGGGGGAGGGTGTTCTGGATTTTATTTAGCAGTTTTTCAGATCATGACGTACTTATAACCAGCCTCTTGTGTTATCGAGTTACTGGGTGCTGGTGCCCTTCTTTCATTGTGCTGTGAAGTGGGATAGAAAACTGGGGGCTTTGGGATTCCCTTTTGTTTGCTCTGCTTTTGAGAGCCTCACACTATGAGGATGATCAGGGGATGCGTGAAATGGCTTTTTCTGGGGATACAAGAGCTGCCCAAGACTACACACACGATGTAAGGTAGCACTCAGTTATGGAGCACAGACCTTCGTTCTGGCTCACAGTTCATTCTCTCAGCTTGATCAGATCTGTAAGCTGTGGGTATTCACTGTATTCTGCAGTACATGAAATAGGAGAGTGGCAGACACCACTGATTTGGTCAACTTACCGTACCCTCTACACCAGCGGTTCTGAAACTATTGAGAACCGGGACCCTTTTTTGCTTTCACGTTCAGCGCGGCGGACATGCGGAGCGCTCCCGAAATAACGCTGCATGTCCACTGAAAAGCCGCCGAATCCGGAAGTAATCTATTCGGCGGCTTTTCAGCAGTGCAAGGAGCTCGTGACCCCTGGGGAGGCGACCAGTGACCCCCGGTTTGAGAACCACCGCTCTACACCTACACACATCCCATGCATCATTTGAGAGCTTATTATGTCTCCTTTAAGATGAGGTTGCATGTGGAGCTGTCAAGTGCGGCTGTTACCATAGAAACCGATAAATGACGACACCATCAATATGTTTAAATGATGACTTTGAGGTTATAAAGAGACTCAGTTTTATGTCTTGAAATAATACAGTCATTAAACTAACAGAAGCAAATGCAAATATTTCAAAGCATCACAACAGCAATCTAAAGGGTGAAATTTGGTACAGGTAATACTGAAATGTAATATCACTGGTGACCTTTCTAGTCAACATCATTATCTCATTCATCATCGTGATCTCTGTCAAGAGTGTGTAGGTTACAACAGTGTGCAGGGAAAATTGTGGCACATACACAGTTCCATGCACTGAAAATTGTCCTGACTACAACAGAATTGTTTATATGGCAACTCTTACTAGTTTAGGCACAAATAAGGTCTTGTTGAAGCTCAGATGTCATTGGGCCTTGAAGAATACAGGAAATAGTTCGTCCACATGTTTTCCATCCATGTTGCAGTGGCGATCCAATATCTGCACAGGCATCCAAATCTTTGTTTGCCACGAGGGTGTCCTGACGTGCTCTTCAAAACTGCTGATATGGTGGGAGTTTGGCCCGTGACGCTTCCTTCTTGATGGCTGGATTGAGGTGCCTGCAGCTGAGGTCTTTGTGGGTCTTCCTTTCTTTCTTGCTCTGGTCATAAGCTGCAGTTTGGTAGCAGTGCGTCCATCTCTCTCCCAGTTTGGCAAAGTTTCTGAATAAGTGAACTCTGTTAGCTTTGACAGTATTAAACAGATTCTCTTTCTTCTCCCTCTCCCCCCCTGCCCCCAAATATGGAAGACTCAGGGTCACATCCTGTTAGTACACTGTGTGTCAAACTTTTTTACTGGCGACCCCTTTCACACAGCAAGCCTGGGAGTGCATGCCCCCCACCACCAATGAATTAAACATACTTTTTAATATATTTAACACTATTATAAATGCTGGAGGCAAGCAAGGTTTGGGGTGGAGGTTGACAACTCGCAACCCCTCCATGTAGTAATAACCTCAAGATCCCCTGAGGGGTCTCAACCCCCAGTTACCCTGTCATCTGCTAACTCTCTTGCATCCAGCCTTACATCCTGTCTGGCACTGTCTTTCTGTAGTTTTCGCAGAGTTACTGTTGTTGTATCTGTCAAACTTTGATTATAGAATTAGCTTTGTCAAATCCTTTTAAGGCCTGCCTCAAGTACTTAGCAGCCAATTCACTGAATGTGTGTAATTTTCTTGTGTGACAGCCACAGCAGCGGATGTACACTGTGGTTTCTTTGTTGCACGGTCTTAACTTGTGTATTCTTTCAGCTTGATGCCCTAATTCAGCTTTGTCAGGTCTCGTTATTCCATTAGCGTGGAAGAGGGACATAGGCGCACAGGTCCTATCGGGCAGCTAAGAACAGTTGCCATTGAAACATCATCCCTGTATTTGCTAAGGACAGGGCTCTGTGGAAAGCAATTCGCGGACTGACAGCTACAATGATTGTCCCTCTCTAGCTAGACTAAATGTCAGATTTCTTGCTGGACTAAAGAAGGTACGGATCCCATCAGAAATCAAGTGCACTGCTCTCAAATCTCTCCCTTTATTCTTCACCAGCATCTTTTGTTTTCAGTAGACTGATGTGACAGCCGATGTACCAGTCAATATGTGGATGTGATTCAGGGTCAAATGAGTTTGTCATTGTTACTCACAGTGGCTAGTAAGAGCTGTAATATGATCTTTATCCTTCTTCAGTGCAGCGGCAAGGACTTGTTTGTGGACTTTGTCTTCACTAATAGTTCTTAGGCCATTCCTTTCTCTCATAGCTTTTGCATATTCATAATATGGATGTGTTATATCCAGCACTAATGCTGACCTGTGCATAAGTGTCACTGAATTAAAAAGCTAGTTTCTAGACCAGTGGTTCTCAACCAGTTTATCATTGCGGGCCACAGATGCAGCCGATGGAGTTACCTGGACTCGAGTTGAGAACGACAATGTCGCTTTTCTCTCTCTGTCTCTCTCCCACGCCCCTTCCCTAACAGACCCCTATCCCCAGCTCCTCCCAACCAGGGACCCATCATAGAATATAAGGGTTGGAAGGGACCTCAGGAGGTCATCTGGTCCAACCCCCTGCTCAAAGCAGGACCAATCCCAGCCAAATCATCCCAGCAATCCCAACTAAATCATCCCCTCCACAGAGTGGGGCCAGGATCAGAGCCCTAGGAGGAGGGCTGGGCAGCAGGGACCCCAGACCCTGCGGGGCCTGACAGCCTTTAGCACACATCTGGGTCACAACTGTGTGCTAATTGTGCTGCAGGTTGAGAACCATTTCAAAGGGCAGGATTCCATGCATGGGCATTCCAAACTAGATCAGCAGCGTCCAATACGTTTGCCACTAGCCACATGTGGCTAATCGGCTATTGAATCGTGGCTAGTGCATGTGGCTTTTTAATAATGTGGCTAATAAGAAAAATTCAAAACCACAAGTGTGGCTAGCATCAAATTTCTATTGGACACCAGTTGATGGGGTGTTGTATGTGCAAAAGCTTACAAGTGGAGAAGCATTACATTAGGAATTCACATACATTGTATCTACCCACTCTTCAGGACAAACTGGATATATACTACTGCTGCACAACCTTCAATGTAAGGCTGATCTCGCTGGTAAATTCTAAGTGAAAGTGTCGAAGACTATTAAAATCCCTTGTGAGATACTTGAACAATTGAGAGTATGTTGATAGTTGCCGTTTTTATTACACGCTAAACAACATTATTTGTAGGTGGGAAATTGGCCATGCAGAACCAGTGACAATCTTTGACGAGTAAACACCACATTAAGGAATGTAACTTAAACAGTAAAACCTCTAGTCAATGGCTGCAGTGTTTGTGGACCAGCACCGGAGGATACGATTTTTGGATACCACTGTTTCTCTGTGCCTACAGGCTTATGGCACCCCTTGACAGCCTCACATCACACCTCATTTACATGTACATTAAAGAAGCTTCAAATGCTATACCTCATGGGTGAGTGCATTCAACTCCAAAAATGTGGCTCTTCTGTTTTTGGAGAGGTGCTTTCCATCTTAAACATCACCTCATAGGGAGAACTACTGTGGACAGGTTCCCCTGTCTGTCTAATTTTGGGTCATTTAATATCACTTGACCACCATGCATGTCCCATTGTCTTGGGAGCTTGCTGTTTCTGGCTGTGTCTCCCCTATTCCTGGCAGTTCCCTCTGCTTTGCCAGAGTCCGGTATCAGAAGTGCCCAGCACTGCAGTCACTGGTTCCATGTGTTAATGTAATGAAAGTGATGCTTTTTAAAGAGAGCAGCAAGAGAGATGCTAAAATACAGGGCACTTCTATGATGCCGACCACAGGGGTCATTGCAGAAAGTAATGGTCTTCAGTTGAAAGGGTGAATGAGACTATACATAAGTAGTAAGATGGGACAACAGGCCGAGAGGTGGTTGGGGCAACAGAGATCCGATAACACCCACTGGAATAGCAGAGAGCACTGATACTCTGGCAGTGCCCCTCTGGGAGCCCCTGGTGTCACATGCACTTGTGGGCAGAGTGTTGAACTGCAAGTCCTGCCCTGAAGGGAATGATGGAGGGACTGTCCCATTCCCATAGTGGGGAAGGAGATAATACCCTCTTGCCATAGCCCTCTGCTCCTAGGAGAGGCTCTGGTGTTGCCATAAGAACGGCCATACTGGGTCAGACCAAAGGTCCCTCTAGCCCAGTATCCTGTCTTCCGACAGTGGCCAATGCGAGGTACTCCACAGGGAATGAATGGAACAGGGAGTCATCAAGTGATCCATTCCCCAACGCCCATTCCCAGCTTCTGATAAACAGGCTTGAGACACCATCCCATGGAGTTGCAGAGATCAGCAAAACCATTCTTGATGTGTCCGCCCAATTCAAGTGGCTTTTCGGTGCTGAATGCCAGGAGTGGGGGCTAAGTGCCCTGCACGTGAGCAGCAGTGGGGTTTACTACTCTGCCTGCTGGACAAACTGTGGACTCTCTCCCAGTATTAATTCTGAAACAGACTATCTGGCCCTAGCCGTGCAGCATCTGAGCAAGTGCTCTTGCTTGGAAAGCTGTGAGAGTGAGGTCTCAAGTCTGGAGGCCCTGGGCAGGCAGAGAAATCCACTCCTGCCCTTTCACTGGGGACTGCAGTCACTTCAGCAGCTTGGCTCCAGGATGCAGTGCAACTGTTACATGGTTTCAGAGCCAGACAGGCAGAAATAATGAGGACGATCGGTCTCTCTCTAGCTACTCAACCTTTTTTCTCCCGTCCTTCTCTTTAGGGTTGGCTGTGAAGGAGCTGAAATGAACCAGTCGTGCCCAGAGCTTTTCACATGTATGATAATAAAAGACGGAACTGTTCTCGCATGTCTGGCTTCTCTTTTCTGAAGAATGACTTGACCACCCGACTGCTGCTTACGTAACTTCCCCGGAAGGAATGTCCTCGAATGGGCAGGCTCTGTACCGACTGAGCAGGTGCTATCCCAGCTGGCAGTTTGGAGGAGCTGCAGGAGCCAAGCCTGTGCCCCCCCCCACCCCCATACTCCACTGAAAGAGGTGGTAGCCCAGGACTCGCTGGCCAAAGATACATGGATCACGGCCTGGGTCAGCCCCTCAGTCGATTCATCTGAGGTCATCAGCTGCCCTATGGTCTGCTTGTCATTTATCAACCACGTCCAAATGTGCTGGGTCTCTTTAGCCCAGTGTAGCTGGCTCTTCTAGAAGTGAATAGAAATGGAGGCACTAACACCAGCGGGGGAAATTGCTGCTTGACCCCAGTTTCAACCCTTGCCTGTAGTAGAAAGTTGGCCAGTGTAGCTATACTGTCAAGCCCTTCTAGTAGAGACCCTGCATGTACCAGCTACAGAATTTGAGCCAGAATAACTGCGCCTGTACTAGGGCTTGTCTTGGCAGAGCTGTCAGTTGGTGGGGGTTCCCCCCTCACGCTCCTGACTGACATGTATACACTGGGCAAAACTAAGGGTAGGCCAGGCCTAACTCTTCAGACCGCAGTGTGTCCGCGCTAATGCTAACCTGCAAGGAAAGCACTTAGCTTGCATCCCACAGGTTCGCTGGCTCAAATGCCGAGATTCCTTCCCGAGGCCTGGGGCTGCAGTTCTTGGCTCTGTTAGCTCCAGTCCTATCTAGTGTTCTGTTAAAGACAAAATGCTGCATTCTCAGGGCCTGCCCTGCAAAGTGCTTGAATGCCTTCAAATGGGCACTAAAGTCGCTCCACCTCCCACAGGAACCGGCTGGTACTGCTGTACCAATCGTTCTCCAGGAGAGGGCAAACTTGATTTTAAAGGGATAGAACCCCTTGATCTGCCAAGCTTTCCGTCCCCACCCCGAGAAGGCAGTGGTGCTGGTGGTTGGCACTAAGCCTAGAGATCTTAAGAGATCTTAAGCACAGAGGTGTTGCTTCCAATGTTTGTTTAGTCTTGTAACCTTTGCTCTAAATTTACCCACCCCGGGCTGTGTGCAGTGAACCTTCTGATGGTTCAGCGCTGGGGTTTGTTGATTTCTGTAGTACAGACTGAACCCAGATTAGTAAGTGTCTCCGGGTTCATGCAGATGTGTAATCCCGTAGCGTCCCAGCACACAGACTGATTGCATGGCAAACTGGGAACTATGTTGTGTTTTTAACCTTTAGTATAGCTTAGCAGCTAAAGAACTTGAGGGGCCAGCAACATGTGACCAGCAGTCTCTTCAACCAGTTTGAAAGCCCCTGTTTAGCAACCTTGAATGGCTTGATTTTTACCAAGCTTCGTCTAGCAGAACAAAGGGGTAGATGAGTGATGGTTAAAGTGCTGGCAGGCCTGATTTAAGAGTCTTTAACTGGCAGTAGATTCTGTCAGCACATGCCAGCTCTGGGCTAAGTGTCCCATGTCTCAGACAGGAGCACACACATGGGTGCCTCATAGCTTCGCCCCAATTCTGAAGCCTCTCCACCCAAATGTGGGTTCGCGAGATGGATTGAGCTGAATAATTTAACTTCCCTGGATAAAGAGTTCTCTGCAGCAGGCAGAATGGATCTGCCTGTTGTCAGCGTTCTGGATTTGTGCAAATTTCTGGGTGGATTAAGCTGAGATGGCTCGACCTCACACCATGTGAGATTTAGGTCAGTGCTTTAGGTTAAGTTCCTCTTCTCTTCCCTCCCATATGCTGCATTTCATCAAGAAGGCTTCCAAAGCACTCTTCTTCGTGCCAGCTGTTCTGTGCTGCTGCTTTGGGGAGCTTCAAAGAATTGATTGTTTCTGAGTAGTATTGTTGGGCAACTATGTACAGGGTGCCACTAGGTGGCACCATGCAATAAGAAGTGCCAGTTAATACATTTGCAGTGCTGTGGCCTTGTTGGTCCCAAGAAATGAGGGAGAAGGCGGGTGAGGTAATATCTTTTATTGGACCAGCTGCTGTTGATGCAAAAGGCAAGCTATCAAGACAAGAAAGCCTGTCTCCTTCAGCAACAGAAGTTTGTCCAATACAAGAAAATACCTCACCAACATTGCATCTTGCAAATTATACGTGCATCTTGAGCTGAGAGCTCAGAGAGAGAATGTGCCAGAAGACTGAGCATATAATTTTGTCCTTACGAGAAATTGGCTGTTCTGCTGCTGTGAAATGGAGAATCAGCATGGGCTAGTAGAAAATCACAGGAGGAAAAAGAACCAATGACAGTCTTCCTCGCTTTGTTAGATTGATTTTAATGTCTGCATCCAGAGATTTGTTTTTGTCCTTACCATCCTAAGGACTGACATGTTCTCATTAAAACAGCATAAAAGCTCAACAGAGCGGATGGTTAGTCTGTGTTCCTTGATAGATCACTTAAATTGTCTCTGGAGAAGTAGCACAGTTTGCATCCCATTTCTTGACAGCACTTTTCTGCTGTATTTGAACTCTGAATGGGCTTGTGAGTGTTTTCTGTTCAAGTGTCTCATTAAAATTGCCTTTTACTGTGGACAGAGCTTAAAGGGTTAAATTATCCTTACTCTCATGATCTGTGTTTCCTGGGGGCTGGTCTTATGTTGTGAACATTGCTTTTGCAAAAGCAAGAGATGGGATCTTAAAATTAATGTTACAATTTTTGGTGAAAAATCATAAGCCTTAAATCACAGAATTGTGACTTGTTTTTTCTGTCCTAGTTCCTGATTTAGAGCCAATTTACTGTGTCTGTGGTTAGAAGTATGGCTATTTCTTTTCATGTGCATTAGTGAGCTATAAAGAATAAACCATGACAAAGGACAGTATTTTATCAAGGATGTGTGGTGACAACATAAACCACGTGAGAAACTAGATGCTTTCTTCAGAACCACAGCTATAATGTACAGAATATCTTCTACGCTGCTTTAATTTACTGTTTATAATTTCCCAGAACGAGCAAGATGATGTGTGTGTTCTTCAATTAGAAGGGGTGTAGGAGCAAGTGGGAGTGAGCAGGGGTAAGGGTCATCTGGCTAACGAAGCGCTGCTTTTCTTCAGAAAGCAGCCCAGCATTTGAAGAATGGTGTGGTAACAGCGAATACATCAGCCTGGAGATTCTGACATCCTGCTGCAATCTTCAAATTGACGCACACGCTGTTTGTTAGGCAGGGATGTAGGGAGCAATAAAAGTGGAGTGAGATGACTGTGTCCCATATGACTCTCAGAGGTTGGGGGTTGAGGAAGACTTAGGGGGCGGGCTGGTTAATTTCCTGGCACCCATGACGGGATTGTTTCTGGCATTGGATTCTCAGAATGCAGACTGGTTTTGGAGGCAAAACCACTTTGAGCCAAGTTATCTACGCTGCAGATCCTCCCCCTTCCAGTGCAAACCGTAATGAGCGTGCAAATCCTCTTAGCACCCCATGTGCTCCACTCCTCAATCCCTTCCCATCTCTACTTTAGTCTCCCTGAACAACCAGGGGACACCCTTGAACTCCAGCCTCTGGGTTGGTGTTAATGTGGGGTGGGGCAGTAAGTGAGGGATGGTGTAACATTGCAAATAGCAGCTGCTAGATGTGTCTTCTGTAATCTTTAGGACAAGGGTGATCAAATGAGTGTAGGTAAGATGCGGACTGACTTAACTGCTTACTTCCTAGCTTGTCCCAGCTTGCGGAGGTGGGTTCTGCAATCCAGCAACCTTTTAAATCCAGTGTTGGTAAAGTTCCTTGTTTGGGCATTTTCCTGGCTTCATATATGTGACCGTTGTTATTCACGTGGGATCTGAGCTGGGTGGGGACCTATTTTTAACCATATTCAGCAGAGCCAGCCTCCCCCATTCACCTACCGGAGCTCCCCTGCATGTGCATTCAAATTCCAGGTCGTGCTTTGGGAAGCGTCCTACGGCCTCCAATTGTCAGACCTTTTTTTCAGCTTTTGTTCCAGAGTCGCTGTTTTCTCTGCATGCCGGATGCCCGGGCTGGGGGAGCCTGGCTTTGGTTCTGACGGTTTCCTTTTAAAAGGCACCTGGAACTGGAAATCTAATGGCGGGGAGGCCGTCGGCGGGTGCAGGAATGTTGCTGGGGCCTGGAGTGGTGGCACTATATGTGCTGCTAAACTGTTGTTTCGCAGCCCAGCTGAATCATTCCTGCCCCTGCAGGAAGCCTCTGAAAATTCTTAGCTGTCCTTGGTGTTCTTTTCAACTGCGACTTCAGGATGTGGCAAGTTCCCGTTCAAAGGTGATCACGCGGTGGTGAAAACAGGACTGAGAATGGGCCCTTTGTGTTCTCTGCTCTTCCCAGCTCCAGGGCTTAGTGAGGGCGGATGTTTCTGGCTTGGAACAGCCTGGGACCTACCCCAAACTCCTCCTGAAAAGCAATTCCCAAAGCCTGTTTCCTTCTGTCTGTGTCTGGGATTTGATTTGTTGCTGTGCTTTGAGATCTACAGACCAGTAAAATGTGAGCATGATTGTTACACTGCAAGGCCCTCTTAACCTCTCCTTCCTGTGGGGGGCAAACAACCCCACCCCCACCCCGCCTCCATCTGACCAGTCAGGCTGATCCTGCAACTCCACTTCTGTTACGAATCCTTTACAAATCTCGGGTTATGGTTCTGAGAGCATCTCCCCTCTCCAAGCCTCCCCAGGGGAGGGTCTGACAGTGCCTGGCTGGGCTAATAACGCACATGCTCCCTGCCAGTGTGTGGGCTTTGATTTCACTCATTTTCTTTGTTTAATCAGCTGCCTTAAGTGTGACATTCAGAATCTGTGATCTCAGGCCTAAGCCAGGGGAAGGCACTGCCAAGCTGAATTCCTTTGCTTGCTAATGACGCCAAGATAGCAGGTAAAGCTCACTTGTATCCACAGTGGTGTTTTTTTCCACGTGGCCGAGAAACAGCTTTCACCCCTACAGCAGAGAGCTGCCTCCTCTAGCTCTGGAGGAAGTTACCCCTTCCCCCCACCCCACAAACTTCTCTGTCTTCCTTAGTCTGCTAGTGACTGCCTGGGCACTACCGGCCCTTGCCCTTATGAAATGGGGGGTGACTCGGACAGGCAACCCCGCACGCATTCCTCCCCCCAATCTGCAAAGCATCAGTGTGATTCATTTCAAAAGCTAAACCCCGCTGCACTGGAGTTGGGCCCGGCTGTGGGCCTGGAATCACAATTCTGATACAGCTCTGCCTGCTTTCCACTTTCTAACAGCAGGGCCACAAGGAACCACTAGCACGAGGAAGCTTCTGTTTATTTAGCACATAAGTCATCCGTCTAGTTACCAGGCCAAATTCTACTGAGGTGTAACTCAAGCCAGGCCAGAGGCTGCATGGTCTCTGCCGTGTGCTTTGGCCGATTGATTTTCTGCGTGTGACTCTTATGCCAACGCAGTGCCTGTGGAAAATTGTAGCTTCTCCACTTTTAATGGTGACCTCCCCTGGCTTTTGCTAGGCAGTTGGATCTCTGCCTGCCCTTGCTGCTGTATGGTGGCAAAAGATGGGTCATGGATAGCGTTTGCACAGGAAAAAGCCCTTTTCTCAGCTTCGTTTGTGCAGCAGTGTCTGGTGTAAGTTTAGGAGCAGGATGTCGAGAAGGCAGGACATTTCTAGGATTAGCTCTCACCCCCTGACCCTCCGCCAGGGTGGCGGTGTTGTAGCATTAACAAAGCTGTCCTTTTTCCACATCTTCATTAGTCAGAGGTGTTAAAAACAAGCTCTAACCCCTCAGCCTAAAAATCTCTTCCACAATGTCTGGGCTCTCAAGGCATGGGCTGCTGGAACATTACTAGATCTCTATCTGAGGCAAGCCAGCTAAATCCCCCCTTAGCATAATAGATGAAAATCTCACAACCTTCACTGTCTTTATCCTCCCACCCCCACCATGGGAGGCAGTGCTATTATCACTTTCACAGAGGGGGAAACTGAGGCACAGAGTGGCTAAGTGACTCTCACAAGAAGCCTATGGCAGAGCAGGATCTCCCGTCCACTGGAGCATCGTTCCTCCCTAGTCTCCACTGGCTCTGGACTCTTCTGCCACAGCCTGAGTTTCAATTAAAAGAACAAAAGGCAATTTATTTAAATAAAACCTTCCAGCCCTCCTTTGTCCATGAGAAAGAAGCAAACTCTGGCCTGAGCCTACTCCGTGCTCTCTGCGTGCCCTTCCTGCCGAGTCTAAAACACGTTTCCCTTGGTTTTTTTAAATGTAGTTTCTCGCTCTCTCCTTTTGGGGGTGTCCCCAGTGCCCTGGGGGGCCTTGCTAGCCTGTTAACGAGCCTCTGTTTGCCCCAGCTACTGCACAGGTGCCTGTTGCACTCCTCCATCCTGCTCAGCTCTGCAAGATGTTAATCTCAGGGCCTCATGGTGATGACTTCACTGGAGGGTGACCAGACATCTGGTTTTAGGGGCTTTGTCTTGTATAGGCAACCTATTACCCTTCTCCCATTTTCACCCTACTCCCATCCCGGAAGGGCACAACAGCTCAGTGAGAGTCTGAGCTCTTTGGGGAAACACCTCGTCCCACCTCCCGTTCCTGCAAACAGAGGCTCTTGGCTTTGTCCCCTCCTGCCTCCCTACACAGGATTTCTTTCCCCATGGACACTTAGCCACTCTCCTTCCTTCCTAGTCTCTCCTCTCCTGTCCCCTTCCCTTTGGAAGAGGGAGCCGGGGCTCTTTGTTTAAAAAATAAGTAGTTGAGTGACTCTGTTAGCCAGAAGAGAGAGACACCTGGTCTCTTCTGTACCCCTCTGCTGTCGTGTTTGTGTGTCTCAGCAGGGAGCCCTCCCGTGGAGTCAGGCGGAGCTTACTTGGATCTGCATCTTTAGATCTGAACACTTTTGTATTGAAAAGCACCACGACTCCTGCCCCTTACTCCGCGTGGCTTTCGTAGATTTAAGCTGAGAAGAGCCCGTTGTGATCTCTAGTCTGATCTCTAACCACAGCCCAGAGTATGTCATCGTGTGGTTCCTGTATCCAGCCCATGACTTCCGGCTGAGTCCCTGCCACTGGCATCTCTGGGCAATCAGATGCCAGCTAATTAATTGCGGTTGGTTAATTTCCAGCATACCGCTCAGCAGTGCATGAAATACAAACAGCAGCAATAGCACTGAGCCCATTTCAGAAGCAATTGCCTTCACTACCCCCATGGAGCAAGGGCGGCAGGTATCGTAGGCCAGGGGAGGCTAAACCTCCCTTAACCCAAGCTGTGGTCCTGCCCATGCTCCACCCTGAGGACCTCCCCTCGCTGCTCCTCTCCTCTGAAGCTGGCAGGACCTTAGCTTGGGCCAGCTGGGGAGGGCTGGCTGGTGGCTTGGGGATGGGCTGTGTGTGGGGCTCAGAGCTCCAGCCGTCGGGGGTGGTCTTGGGCAGGGCCAAGGGACTAGCCTCCCCTGAAGCGGTGGGAGGGTTCACCTGCTGCCCATGCACAGGGTCAATATTCTGAATGAGAAAGAGGGAAGAAAAGCCAGAGGGAGGATCAGAAACAATCTACAGGTGTGTTCATTCAAACACTGCTTCTGCGGGTAGAAGCAGGGCCACGTGCTGTGCATTGCAGCTGGGGGGCAGAGGGCTAGGAAGGGTGTGATGTTCCCCTCTGGTGTTGTCTTGATCACTGATCTGCTAGGTCACTCCAGTCCTTGACTCTGGGATCCTGCCTTACTCTGCTGTGAGACCCCCACTCCTGGGCTGTTCAGGCGCAGCCTCTGATATGTAAGCTGCTCCCAGCTAGGTGCAAGCGCATGACACTAGCAAATATCTCCATCTTGCAGTGCCCAGTTGGGCCCGCTGGAGGTTGCAAGCTTATATAAGTTCGTCAGTTTAACAAAGAAATTGATACGTATCAGGTTTGTTATCCCAAGGGGAGTCTCTGACACCCTTCAAACCAGACACACTGCTTCGGGTAGAATAAACCAACAGAATTATTAACGACAAAGATAGATTTTAAGTGATTATAAGTCAAAACATAATAAGTTGGATTTGGTAAAATGAAATAAAAGCAAAACACATTCTAAGCTGCTCGTAACACTTTCAATATCCTTACAAACTTAGATGCATCTCACCACAGGCTCGTTGGTTACTTTTCACTCAAGCTCTCCCCTTTGATCAGCGCTTCAGTTGCTGGTGATGGGGGTGGTGTCTGTAGATGTAGGTGGAAGAGAGAGGAGGCGCATGGTAAAATCTCTCTCCCTTTTATTGTGTCCTTTCTTTCCCCTTGGCTTTGCCCCCTCCTCCTGGGTCAGATGAGCATTACCTCATCACAGTCCCAAACTGCCCGAAGGAAGGGGGTGACTCACCTGAGAGTCCAACAGATTCTCCATTGTTGCCTAGGCCGGTGTCCTTTGTTCCTGTGAGACTCGGCTGGGTTTGTCCCATCCATGCCCTGATGAGGTGTGAACTGCCTCTGTTCTTGAAGGGTTTTTGCTGGGCTTGCTTTAAGCCATGAGGATACGCTTTCAGCCTCGTAACTATATACATGCAATGATAACCTTACTACAGCATCGCTGTAACAATTACTAGAACAGCCATGCTCAGTGCATTATGAGCCTTCCGAAGGCACCCAGCCTGACGAAATTTGCATTGGATACCACACAGTCATTTTACAAAGATGAACATGGGGGTGTGTTGTGTTCCCCCGAAGCACAGAGCGTCACACGGGGATCTTAGAGGGAGACGGGGCCAGCTCTGAACTCCATTTTCTTGCTTCAGAAACCTTTTGGAAGCAGGCAGCACACTTTAGGAAAACTAGAGTTCGGTCCCATTGGGGGGATCCCGACTCAGCCCAGGAGTGGTGGAAGCCGGGACGCTGGCTGTGCTGCGTGGCCACACTGTGCCCTTCAGAGATCTCAGAAGGGTTTTCCTGCCGGGACATGTCCCTCCCTGGCCACTTTCCCCACTGCTCTAATGTCCTTCGGGGAAGCTCTGCATTGGCCTGGCTTGACAATGTAGGCTGCAGTCTTTGGAAGGGCAGGGCCCCTATAGAGCCCGGGGGGAGCGGATGGAGGAGGGAGGGTGCTGCCCCTATAGAGCCCACAGGCAGGGTGGGAGCAATGCCCCTATAGCAGTTACCGAGGAAAGGGCAGGCCCCCGATAGACGCAGGCTGATTTGGAGGGTGGGGGGAGGTCCCAGATGCTGTACTCGGTGGGGAAGGGCCGGGGACCTCGCTGCGCGGCCCCGCCGGGGGGCGTGGCTTGGCGGGGGCGCGCGGGGGGGGGGCGGGGCGCTGGCCGGGCGCTGGAGCCGGGCGCGGCGAGCGGAGGAGCCGGTCCGCGAGCCATGGCCCTGCTGGCCGCCCGCGCCGACTACCTGGCGCCCTGGTGGGCCGCCTGGCTGCACCGCTTCCCGCACGTGAACCTGCGGCTGCAGCCCGTGTCCGGCGCCTTCCGCCCGCAGCAGCCCGACTACCAGCAGGTGGGTCCGGCCCCCGGGCACCCCGATCCCCTCCTCCCTAGCAGCCCCCGGGCTTGGGGCATCCCCCGGGCACCTGAGCTCCAGCTCCGCTCCCCAGCCCCTCAGGGCTGCCCCCCGTGTATTGCACGCCCCAGTGCAGTCCATGCCCACCTGCCCTCTCAGGGCCATTCCTCCTGTGGGGACCCACACCCACACCCACACATCCAGCCGCAGTGCAACTCTCTGCACGCTGTGCCCCTGCGGGGGCAGTTCTGGGGTCACCCCAGTGTGCCCCTCTCCACCTCCATGTGTCCATTCCCCATGCCCAAGGCAGTCTGCGTGTGCCCTACCCCCTGTGGGCTCACCAGCTCCTCAGCCACCCCCTTGCCAGCCCATGGCAGCTTCTGCCCCCAATAGGGGCACAGTCAGAAAGCTGGTATCCAGAGCCCCCCACCGTTTAGGCCCTAGCAGGGCAGTAGCTGGCCCCTTCTCATTATTCCTCCCCACCCCGGGACCTGCAACCTGGGTACCACCACCAAGAACCTGAATAGAATTAATGCATCCCAGGCCTTCCCCCAAATCTGGCCTCTGCACCCAGCCTGGCCCTGGTCTGAACCTTTCCCATCCCAGCTGGGCTTTGCCTGTGGGGGTGCAGGGAGAGGGGGTGGGAAATCGCCTTTGGAAAGTTTCAGTCTGGTTCCAAAATGGAATTGCTAGGAATCTGAGGGAGCTCTGGTTAGAGAAATGGGGGACCCAGCCCTGTTTCCCATGGGAAAATTTCCAATCCCCAGATAGCTTTTCCCTCCATGATCATGCTGCATGTGGATCTTTTGTTTGCTCTAAAAAGAGAAAAAAAAGGGTGGAGCAGATATTTCTCTCTTGGGGGTTGGGGGGTGTCCTGCTGGAGAGGAACCTGTAGAGTAAGCAGACAATACTGGTTTCTAGGCCACGGATGGCGTGGCACCATGACTGTTAACCCCACTCCCCGGATCCCGCAGATTGTTGTAGTCTGAAATGGTATCTACAAAGATAACGGCTCTTTCCTCCTAACCACACTTTCCTGTGTGCAAGTATCAGAGATTTACTCTGTGGTGTTAATGTTGGAACCTGTTCTGTTTGTTTTCGCTGTGTGTCTCAGGGTGGCTGGCTGAAGGAGTCACTAGCCAAGGCCAGCATTTTAGGGGCTGTGGGCGCATTAAAGGTTTGGCCAAACATAGTTATTAAGAGAAGAAAATCTGCAAAATGTTTCTTAAAATGCAAAGTTCTTCTCCTTCCAGCGAAAGATTCCCCTTGCAGGGTTTGCAACCCAGGCCTTGCACCAGTCTGGGAAGAAAAGCAGAAAAGGCAACTGTCTAGTCAGTCTCTCTTCCGTGAATGAAGGGGGTGGGGGAGGAAGCAAACAAAGGGGCGTTAAATCACTGCTTCTCTTCCGCTCGCCTTGGGCTGCTGAAGCATTGGATTCCATCGGTGCCCCCCACAAGCCAGCGCGCTCTGGTGCTAGCAGGGCATTTCCCGCACTCCTCTGAACACGCCCCGCAGTAGGGGAGTTGCTGGGTTTGGGCTGGAACAAGTTTGGGGCCCAGTGGGAAGCTGGCCGGGTGTTCTCCTGCCCTTTGCTGTTCTCAGTTTGTAGGTGCAAGGAGTGATCGGCTGGACAGGCTCCTAGCCAAGGTTACGAGATGTGCCGTACGAGGGGTACTTGAGTTCGTCTTCTGGAGCCCCCTTCAGGTGGCTCTCAGGGCAGCTACTGTGCTGTACCCCCACTTTCCCCCACACCCCTGCAGCATTCTTCCAGGGTGGCAAGATACGTCGGGGGGCTTCTTTCCAGTCCAAGCAAGCTGGAGCTGGTGGCTGAGGGATACTGGAAAGCGGGGGACATGGGGACGTGGCCAATGGCGCCTCTTTTACCTCTTTTCTTCCAGTGATCGGTCCTGCGGCTAGCTTTGCCCTTCTGGCTCCGACCTCTTCATGCCCTCCTATTGCCAGCCCTACCTGTCCCTCCTCTGTGCATCCCTAGTCCTCCTGGGCCCTGCACTGCCGGGCAGTGTTCAGCACTGTCCTGGTGGGCGTGCCACAGAGAGTGTCTTGGGTTTTGTGGTTTGTTGGCATAGGGCAGCTCAGTCATCTCCGGTAGAGAACCCCAGGTTGAAACCCAGTGGCGCTGGCTCCGATTCCCAAGGCCTTCAGATAGTGCCATGCTGTTTATTGGGGAGTTGGCCCTTGGATGAGATGTTAAAAGTTCCTGCATTGTCATTATCCCCCGTCCTAAGACCCTGTTGTACTCTTTGCTGGGTGACTGTCACCCTCCACCCCAGAGGTGGCTGCATTTTGGGGGGGGGGGGGCACGCCTCGTTATAACTGCCAAAGAACTTTGAGTTGCAAGTCATTCTAGAAACACAAAAAATTATGCACAGTCGATGACTGACTGACAGTGCGTGGCCAAAGGTTTCCAGCGCTGCTGGAAGATGTGCTGATTCCAGCCCATGCTAGTTGAACCCAGGGCTTTAAGCACAATCCCATGGGGTTAGATGCATCCTGTTCTGACTACCTGTCTGCAAGATGAAGGTAGCTAGTTCCACAGACAGCTGGAGGGGCTGTTGTCAGCAGAACGAGGAGAGGATGAATTGCAGGACAAGCAACTGAACTTCGCGGCCTGGTTGGTGGGGGAAGGGCAGGGAGGGACTAATTGAGAACATTCTGTTTTAATTTGCGCCTGAAACTTCCCCTGCAACCCAAGTGTCTCCACTTTGAGCTGGAGCATCGACTCTCGCACTGGGACCCCGTCGATCCGTTCGGCCTGACGGGCAGGTCAGAATTGGTGAGTCGGAGCCTGAGAGCCAGGATGTGACTCGTCCGCTCCACCGGCCAGGCTGGGCCAACTGCACAGAGCGAGTCCCTCTGCCAGGAAAAGCCACTTCGAGTTCTTCCCCCTCCTTTGTGGAATTCGCCTGCTGGGTTGCTCACAAACACCTGCAAAGAGCAACCCGAGTCACCTGACGTGTTCCTTTAAGCAGGGCTGGCAAACGCCCGGCCCTTGGTGCTGGTGAAGTGCTGGGATACTCCCCGTGCTCTCCTGGTGCCCACCTGGGCTTGGTTTGTGGCCTAACAAAAGGTACAAGGTACTTTGGTGCCCGACTGGTGCATTGGGGTGGGGTTCCTGCCTCCCATGAGCTTCTCCACCAGGGAAAAGTAGCGCGGCGTGAGGAAGCCGGTGGGGCTGGTAAGCGGCGAGAGGTTGCTGGCAGCCCAGTGGGCGGCTCTGAGTCGCTCGCAGGTGGGCGGTGGGGTGCCTGTGACTGGAATCACTTGTTTCGATCGATGCTGGACAGGCCTGGGGGCGCTGGCTGTGGGGTGGAGCTGAGGGAGGTGCTGGTGGCTCTAGGAGTGCAGAACTATAAGCAGGTGACTGATGTGGATGAGGTGCTGGTCAGCTGGAGTGTGGACCCGGGCGAAAGCTAGCTCCCCTGTCCTTGTGGCTCCGTCCTTGCGTGCGGCGTGTTGGCTGGGTCTCTGTCGTGTGGGACCCGGTTCTCCTTCCTCAGGTACAGGCCTGCCCGGGCTGGGCCCCCTGGACACGGGATTTGGCTGGTGGCTTCGGGGCCCGGCTCTGCAGCGTCTGAGCAGCTCTGGGTGATCTGAGATCCGTCGGGAGCCCAGGGCCGCCCTTAGGGGAGGGTCACAGGGTCTGTGGACACTGAATGCAGCGCTGTGCCCGGGATGCGCCTCGAGGAAGCCGAGGCAAGCTTGGGAGGGACCGGCCCATAGAGCCAGGTGGAGCTAGCCTCGGCCTTACCAGCGCCTCTGCCAGAGCAGCTGGGCCGTTCTCCCCTCCCGCTGTGCTCCAGCCCCCTTGCTGGGCTGAGTTCCTGTCTGAAGGGCCCAGCCTGCAGCAGAGCTCGAAGCAGGGCCTGTCCCACTCAGGAGGAATTGTAGCCCCACCAAAATGAAGCTCTCCCTCCCACCCCCCGGCCTGTCTGTTGCCATGGAGACCAGTCCCCATGAGTTAGGGGCCTGTCCCGCTGTCCTCTGCTAAAAACACACCACACGCACCACTTGCACCCCTGTTCGGTGCGCTCCTCCCCAGGGGTGGCTGCACTTCCCTGGCACTGTCTGCATGTAGTCCACAAAGCACTCGTGGCTGAAAGACACCACACAGACATGTATGGCTAGTGTTTTTCCACCAGGAACCCACAGCTCCCGAAGAGAGGCGCCCCTCATCCCACTGGACGCGCCCCTCCCGGCTCCGTTCGGAGGGGCTGCTCTGTAGGGTAGATTTGCCTGCACTGGAATCAGAACCGCAAAGCTCCTCGGCCCTTGCCTAGCTCTGAACCCCAGGCAGGTCTCTCCAGGGAGCACTGTGGAGGCTGCCCGTTCTCTGCCGTCGATAATTGAGGGGGCACGGTTCCTGCTTGGTCTCGTGCTATCGGGATCCAGCGGTGCGCTGGGTTCAGGCTGCCTCGATAAGATTGTATCTGCTCTCTAATGAGCACGGCTGTGCCAAGCCACGCTGGGCAGGAAGGAAATCTTCAAACAATACAGCCTAGCACAGGAAGCCCTTCGCAGCCCTCTCGCCTTCTGTGCAAAGGTGTCAGGCGGGTTTTTGGCTTCTCGGAGCCCAGCGGCTGCTGCTGAGCGGGGGCACGGTGCTGCTTGCTTTGAGATGGGGCTTGCCATGGGGAGGAAGGAGCTGGAGATGTAGGTCATGGCTGCCATTTTCATTGCACCTCTGGTCCCAGAGCTTACAGGCCGCGTGCAGAAATACGGCCAGCTCTGGGGCAGCATAGTCGTGGAGGGAGGGGGAAATGGAAGCCAGCAAATGTGCGGATGGGCCAGGGTGCAGCACTAGTACCTGGGCGGGTGAGGAAGTGCTGCAGGGTTGGGGCAGGGTCTCCATTGAAAGGCGCATGCCTCGGCAGGGAATCGAGGGCTCGGCGATGGGACTGGGAAGCCATCCTATCTGCAGCGTATGGCTTCGTTGCAGTGTTCCTGGTCAGCTGCCCCATAGCCAGCGTGCCCCCACAAACCCAGTGTTAGCTCCCCCTTCATCCCCTCCAAGGGGATGGGGTGGTCTCAGGTTGCCGGAGAGTAAGAAGTGGGTGTGTAAGATGGCAGAGACCCTGCCGGGTGTCCCGCAGGGGCCAGAAAGCACCCAGGGCGTATCTGCGCACCTAGTTCTCTGGCAGTCACTGGGTCAGTCCCATGGGACTGGGAAATGTGTGCAGGGGCAGATCGGTCTGGTGGTGCCCAGGGAGATGGGTACGGGGTAGACTAGTCCGGTGGTGCTCAGGGAGA
>ML677373.1:22651484-22708617 GCA_007922305.1 Dermatemys mawii
GTACGGGGCAGATCGGTCCGGTGGTGCCCAGGGAGATGGGTACGGGGTAGACTGGTCCGGTGGTGCCCAGGGAGATGGGTACGGGGCAGATCCAGTGGTGCCTAGGGAGATGGGTACGGGGTCGACTGGTCCGGTGGTGCCCAGGGAGATGGGTATGGGGTAGACTGGTCCGGTGGTGCCCAGGGAGATGGGAACGGGGGCTGGGGGCAGACTGGTCCGGTCGTGGCCAGCCAGGCTTGGCAGCGTGGCCTGGGAGAATGTGGATTGGAAGGAGAAGTGTCAGGCCGAGCTTGTCTCCTAAACCCAGCGCTGGGGGGCTGGAAGCTCTGTCAAGTTCCCCGCTGCGCAGCGAGACTTGCCTTTCTCCTGGAGGAGTGTGAGGGTTGGCTCGGGCCTGTGCCACGCTTCGGTGCCGACGCAGTGCTGCTTGGTGGGACGGGCGCCCCATCCCCTGGGGACGGGCGCCCCATCCCCTGGGGACGGGCGTGGTTTAACCGATGATCGTAGCTGGAGGCTCTAAGCCCTGGCCCATGAGGTGCCCCGTTTGTCTCTCCCTCCCTTCGGGGGTTGTGTGACGTGGGGGGCACAGTCTGTACAGGGCATGTGGGGACGAGTCCAACTGGGAAAGCCCAGGGCTCCAGAGAAGAACGACCCGTCTCTGCTCTCCGGCAGAGCCACGACCCCGCTGCCCTGTTTATCAGCCCTGCCTCCCCCCAAGGGGCGTGTGCAGCGGGAGGGAGAGGACGTGGCCTGCTCTGAGCTAATGGCCCCAGTGAGCACCACAAGGGGAGGGGATCTTTGGAGGCCAATCAAGCATTCGCACGCCTGCCCCCAGGGACGTCCACTGCTGCTTGTGCAAACCAGGCCGCTCGGTCCACCTCCCCTTGGAGCTGCCGGGAAAGTGTGTTGGAAAACTCTTCCCCCTGGGTGGGTGGGTCGGGGGGCACCAGCTTAGCCTGGGGAGGGTCTGCAGAGGTCAGTGGCTGGGGTGATTGTAACGACCGCTGCTCTGTTCACAGTGGCGCTCTCCAGCCAAGTCCTCGCAGGAAAAGTTTCTGCGAAACACGATCCCAGGGTTGCAGTGGATTGACTGGGGTGCGGCCCCCACCCCTTGCTCTTCCAGCCCCAGGCCACCCCCACAGCTCTGTGGATGCCCCTCAAATCCTGCCCCCTGCCCTTCCAGCCCCAGGCTATCGGGAAGCGAGATGGAGGAGCGGAAACTCGGGCTGCTGGAAGCTGCATGTTCGGTACCAAACTTGCTGTCGCTGTGTGTGCGCCAGGGGATCAGAGTGGATCTCCCCTTCTCTGGCTCCGGGCTCGCTCTGACTGTCAGCCACTGGCTGACAAAGGTTGGAATACAAATGTGTAGGGACAAGTGAAGCCAAACAAGAACAGGTAGGCCAAGCAGACCTGGGCCTGCCTGTGGCTGAGGAGTGAGAGACAGGAGGGGGTCGGTATCAGGAGCTCCCCCGAGTCATTGTCATCAGCCAGGGGGGCCGTTAACTAGAAGGGAACTGGAAGCTGAAGGAAGATTTCATCTGCCTGAGCCGTTGTGCGTCAGGATTTGCGTTGCACCAGTGTAATGCCTGGAAGGTCCGGCTGAGCTCAGCAGCCCACGGTCTGCATGGTGAGAGAGTCCCTGCCCCAGTGAGCTCACAAACCCGACAGAGCTGCCCATGGTCGTGCCAAGCCCAGGGGTAGAACCCGGGGTTCCTGAGGCCCCATCCAGTGCCGTGGGTGCCCGTCCTTTGCAGTTGCTCCCGTCTGTGCGTCCCTAGGAGAGGGTCACGCCCTGTGCGGAGATTGCTGTCTGCCTCTGTAGCAGGGGCTGTGCAGGGCTGCTGAGGACACGAGACTTCCCAGGATGCCCACTGTGTGTCATGAGAATGGCCCCCCAGCCCACCGTCCTGTCTTCCCACAGCGGCTGGTGCCAGGTGCTTCAGAGGGGTGAACAGGGCAGTTATCGAGCGATCCATTCCACATCACCCAGCCCCAGCTTCTGCCAGTCAGAGGCTTCGGGACACCCTGAGCATGGCCTCCTGTCCCTGTCTATCTTGGCTAATAGCCACTGATGGATCTGTCCTCCAGGAACAGGTCTGCTTCTTTGTTGAACCCAGTTATAACTTTGGCTTTCACGGCATCCCCTGGCAGTGAGTTCCGCAGGTTGACTGAGCATTGTGTGGTGCATTCTGTGGTGTGGACTGCATGCCATGCACTCGTCTCCCTTTTCGGCCATAGGTTCTTATCACGGGGGCAGTGCCAAGTCCTTGCCTGGTGGTGGGTGGGGAGCCTGTGTTGGTAACATGCCAGGAGCCTGGGGCCTGCCCTGATTGGCCCTGCATGGGGGCGAATCGCAGCTGTCCACATCTGGAACATGTAGGTTTGGCCCTGGCAGCCCTAGCATGCAGTCCTCAATCCACTGCTCCGCTCGAGCTGGAGCGTTGCATGCTGGGACCTGTCATCTCGCTGTGACCCACCTCCTGGTAAAGATGGCCCGGATCAATGAGGGGAGGGGGGCTGTGCTTGACTCCCTCACGTACGCAGGAATGTCTGTGATGGCTGCCTGGGAAGAGGGGGCTGTCAGCTCTGGAAATGGAGAGCCTTGGGCCGGGAGGTGCTGGCACCATCCGTTAGGACTGCAGGAGTAATTGCCCGTCACGGAGAGAAATGATCCCTGCTGGTGCATTCTCCTGTGCCGCTCAAGCGGAGAACTCCGTAACAAAGAGCCCTGCAGCGTGGCAGCTTTGCCCAGCAGCCTCCTCCCGCGCTCTGGCCTGCATTAGCTGGAGTAATCGAAGCCAGCCTCTTGGGTTCGATCGGGCTTGGCAGGCGAGCGGGGCCGCTAACGACCCTGGAGCCCTCGGTGCTGGGAAATGGCTGGGGAAGGCGGAGGGGGTGCAGCGGCGGGGTCTGCAACTTGTTAGCGTGTGTGTTGAGTTCCTGCAGCACCGCAGTGGGAGACTTGCAGAGAGAGGGTGTCCGTGCAGCTGACAGGGGAAGGTGGAACCCCGGCCCGTCTGGGCTTGGAAGCGCCGTCCACAATTCTCCCCGTAAGATGCTCCTCAGGCTGCACTCGACTGATAGTTTAGAGAGATGAGGTGGCTGCAGTAAGATCTCTCATCTCCTGGGACCGGCAGGGCTGCCCCCAGGCTGCACACAGCACTGGATGATGTTTGGGGCCCTTTCTCCTTTCAGCCCCGTAACGACTCTTTCATGAAAGGCTCCAGGACTGCAGATCCCCCTGGAACCGGCACCGTGTTCTGGTCCCGGGAAACATGGCGGTGAAATATGAGTGATGAGCTCACCGTGCTCTGGCTCCGTAGCTCCTTCCTGGCTGGCCCCACGCTGGGTTGCGGGTGAGAGCACCGCAGGATCCACTTGGGAAGCTGGTTAGGTCCCTAAAATCCGGGGGGGGGGGGGGGGCGTAGGGAGTCCCTGGTAGAAAGGGACAGCAAGAGTCACATCCTCTCTGCTTTTGCAGCCCTGCTTCACAAACCCAACGCACCCCCTGCAGGGCAGGCAGCAAACTGTCCCTGCTTCCTGGGTGGGGAAATTGAGGCAGAACTGTGCAGGGTCAGTCTTTGAGTCTGGGGCTGTGTGAACAGCCATTTACACTGGAACCATTGCAAATGTGAACCGTCATTAGTGTAAAGAGTGTTGTGTGGATATCTCTCTCACACACACACACGCACTGTGTGTGTGTGTCACTCTGTCATGGGGGAAGATGGATGGGTGGTGCTGGGTCTACGTTCTTTTCACTAGAAACCCATTCTCGCAGTGTCCGGCCCTGTGATGAATGAGGCCTCTGTTGTTAACATGTCGTGTTCCCTGAATTATGGGACTGCTTTGCCCTTCTTCGAACTCAGAGCCCCGCTCCCTGCTTTATGGCCTCGGCAACCTGCGCAGAGGGGCCTGAGATGCCACTTAATCAAAATGTGGAATACTGAAAAGGTCACGGCAGGCCACTGCACTTCAGGGGGAATATACAAGCCATTAAGATGTCAATCGATCTCTTTAATGGCAACCTGTAACTAGCCAGGCAGCAGCCCTACGCTGTCCCCGTCTTGTAGCACAAAGGAGAGGCAGTTCCAACAGATACACACCCTCCTCTCCAGCTCCAGGCAGGCCCAGTCCTTGAGCTGTGTTGGAGTTGGTTGCAGCCTCATTGCTGAGTCTGTGGCCTGGAGGGAGCTGCAGGGTGATCTCCCATCTTCTGTGCTCCCCACTGTCCTGCTGGAGCCTCCACGTTTACCTGACACACAACATTTGCAGAATTTTAAAATATTGTGTGCAGAGTTGTAAATGTTTTGGCACAGAATGCCCTCAGGAGGATGCGGTGTAACCGTACCTGTACCCTGGGAGAAGAGACCGCGGGAAGCAGAGGGGAGAGGACAAATTAAAAATTACTTAGACAAGTTAGATGGCTTTTGTCACAGGGGGTGGGGGAGTCCCATTCCCACACCCCCCCCCCACTTCCTGGAATTCACAGTGATTCTCAGCCAGCCAGTGGATCAGAAGGTTTATTTGAGATGCCAGGAACACAATCCAACTCAGAGCTTGTCAGTACAAACAGGACCCCTTAGTCGGGCCCTTCTGGGGGGCGGGGAGATGAGACCCCGAATCCGGGCTCCCTCCTCTTCCCCGGCCAGCTTCTACTATCAAAACCCTGCAGCCGTCCCCTTTCCTTTGTTCACTTCCCCCGGTCTAGGTGTCAACTCCCCTCCCCCTTCTCATCTCAGGTTACAGCTCCAGGTATCCCCGTTCAGAGCAGTTTCCCCTCAAGAGTCATGTCCACCCTCCTCCCTGCTTGTCACAGCTTCAAGTCAGCAAGGTCTGATGAAATCCATCCTGGAATACTTCAGGAGCTGACAGGAGATATCTGAGCCATTAGTGATTATCTTCGCCAACTCGTGGAAGACAGGAGAGAGGGAAGAGTGGAAGAAGGCAAATAGTGCCAATCTGTAAGAAGGGGAATAAAGAAAACCCAGGGAATTAGACGGGTCAGCTTAACTTCAGTACCTGGAAAGATAATGAAGCAAATAATCAAACAATCAGTTTGCAAACACCTAGAGCATAATAAGGTGATAAGTAACAGCATGGATTTATCAAGAACAAATCCATGTCAAACCACTCTGCTAGCTTTCTTTGACAGGGTAACAAGCCTTGTGAATGTGTGTGGGGAGGGGGATGGTGTAGAGGTGGTACATCTTGACTTTAGTATGGCTTTTGATACCATCTTGCATGATCTTCTCATAAACGAGGGAAATGCAGCCTAGACAGAGCTACTCTAAGGTGGGTGCATAACTGGTTAGAAAACCATTCCCAGAGAGTAGTTCTCAGTGGTTCACAGTCAGGCTGGAAGGGCAGAACGAGTGGGGAATATAAAGGGATCAGTTCTGTTCAATATCTTCGTCAGTGATTTAGATAATGGCGTAGAGAGCACACTGATAAAGTTTGTGAATGATACCAAGCTGGGAGGGGTTGCAAGTGCTTTGGAGGATAGGATTAAAATTCAAAATGATCTGGAGAAATGGTCTGAAGTAAACAGGATGAAATTCAGTAAGGACAAATGCAAAGTACTCTCCCTAGGAAGGAACAATCAGTTACACACATACACACACACATCATGGGAAATGCCTGCCTAGGAAGAAGCACTGCGGAAAGGGATCTGGGGGGTCCAGAGTGGATCACAAGCTAAATATGAGTCAACAGTGTAGCCCTGTTGCCAGAAAAAAAAAAAAAAAAGCGAACATCACTCTGGGATACAGATGCTCCCTGAGTTACAGGAATCTGAGTTACGGAGAAAACTCCGTAAGCTAAAAACAGGCGCATGGGGTGTTTTGGGTTTGTTAGTGTAATGGTCAGTGTGCACCAAGTGAATTCCCTGAGGAAAACAGCCTGACGCTCAGCATGCACCGACTAAGGGACTGATGGCAAGCGCTTTAAATGCAGCCGAGCAGAGGCCCTGGCTGGCTCAGTGCGGCAGGATTAGGAGCCTTTCACGTCTAGGTTCCTTGGCTGGGTCTGGCCCAGTTGGCGGGGACTGAGAGCTGCTCCCATCTGTCTGCTCCCCTCGGCCGTTCCCCGTCACATCGGCTCTGATTGGCCACGAATCTGACGTCTGTCCCTGGACCCGAGGCTGTTCCTCCCGGGCAGGGCAAGGCGCGCTGGCAGGGGGAATGGGCTGGGGGCAGCTTGCACGGTGGCTGCCTGGGCTGGCCTGTCTATGGGCGGAGAGGGCCTTGGTCTCCAGTGCTCCCGTGTCTCAGCCGCAGTACCTCTGGGGAGAGCGAGCTCCCATCACCGGCCAGGATCGTTCAGCCTGGAGGTGCCCCCCAGCTGGGGAAGGTCTTGCTAAAGGGACTGGACAGAGAGCTAGCTCTGGCCAGGGACCACCCCGCTCTGACTGCCATGCTGCCGTACTAGGACCTGACGGGGGGGGGGGGGTGTGGGCTGTGTGTGAACAGACCGCTTCTGGTCCAGGTGTGCCCAGCCTGGAGAAGTGGCTCCCTGTGGGCTGGGAGATGCCTCATGCTTTGGAGCTCTGGGCAGGGGGTGTTTCATCAAATGCTGCTTTTTGCAGCCATGGGAGGGGGTTGCGGATTCTCCCGGCGCTGAGTATGAGCGGGTCACTGCTGGAGCCAAGCAGATGATGGTGAGCAGCCCCGTGCCGGCATTGGCCGTGTCTACGGAGCCTGCAAACCCAGGGCCTCGCTTTGCTCTCCAGCCCCGCGCCGTGGGGCTCTGCCGCCTGCCTGGAGCGTGCACTGACTCCTGTCTCTCCCCTGCTCAGTCCCTGCTGTTCCTGGGCCTGGTGGCTGCCGTCTGCCTGGGTCTCAACCTGCTCTTCCTCACCATCTACCTGATCTGCCTGTGCAGCTGCAAGCGAGGTGTGGAGTCGGAGACCAAGCAGCCCAACTCCTGCTGCGTCACCTGGACGGCCGTCGTGGCTGGCCTCATCTGCTGGTGAGTGTCCCACGGGGTGGGCCTAGGGCCTGTGTGACTGCCGCCTTCGGAGCCCAGCTGGCAGGGCTGGGGGAGACCTTGTAGCCGCTGGCCATGGGAAGCAGGGCCCAGTGGTAAGACTAAGACTCCTGGGTTCTACTCTGGGCTCTGCTACTGACTTATTGTGTGCCCTTGGGTGAGTCCCCCTTTCTGTGCCCTCACCTGTCGCGTGGGGACAAACACCACTTCCCAGGGGTTAAGGCTGAGATTCTGGCAGGGGACCAGTCGAAGCGGAGAGTCACCAGGCGGAGGTTCCTGGTCGTTCTCGGAATCACTTGGCAGGAAGGTATTTCCAACGGGTTGCCGGGTGAAAAAGATGCTGGTCACTGTCGATATTCACAATGTGCCCGGATGCCAGGGTGATAGACTGTCTTGCAGCTGGGGAGGCGGCTGCCCGGAGAAGGGGAGGAACATGCCTTGCAAGCCAAGGGCGGGGGCTCTGCTCCCGTCCCCCCAGCCCAGCTGCTTTCTGAGGGGCTCTCGGGGCGGCTAGTGCCCAAGCCTGAGTCGCTGAGGGAGGAGGAAGAGGCAGGTGGGGTTTTTTTCCCCGTCGTCCCTGTTGCGTGCCCAGCATCCTCCTTTTCTCCCGTCCTGACCCAGGCTTGGGCTCCTGCCCTTCGCTAGATTTGTCGCTGCGCATGTGCCTCGCTTTGATGAGATCCAGCTCTGCGGCTTCAATACCGATTGCTCCTCTCTGGGTGTGGGCTCCTCGGGCCGGGGCTGGAACCCGAGGCTGCCTTACCCCTCCCTGCTGTAATGGCTGGCTCTGGGCTCCATGTGATGTGGCCTCCTAGAGGGGGCGGCCGTGGCGGGAGCCAGGAGTTAGGGTCACTAATTCCAGTCCTGGAGCAGATGGCGGCCTTCGGTCACATGGTCTCTGCATTAATTACAGATGATGGCTGGGTCAATTAGAAACGGGGGCGGGGAGTGGGCCCCGGAGGGGTCTCCGGTGGCCAGGAGGGGCTCTGCTGTCCTGCAAGGGGCAGTGCCATTCTTGGGTGCTAGCAGAGAGCGTCCCTCTGACTGGCATAGCTTGGCGCTCCCGGCCTCTGCTTGGCACAGCAGCCCTGAGGGTAACCGTACTCTGACGCCAGGGCAGCCATGAGTGGTTGGAGGGCTTGGCCCCATCTCCTGCTGCCTGTCCTCCCCAGAGGCGTTTTGAAGCCCTTCTAACTTTTGTTAGAAGTTTCAGACACTTCTAACAAAATTTGCCAGCAGCCCAGGCTGGCCGATATAAAATCCGGAGCGTTCATCGGCCCGGCCTCGCTCTGGGGTTATGGGCTGTTCTCTGCTTTGCATCGCCGCGAAGCCCCTTCTCAGCCCATCCAGGCCGGGCTCCTGCTGGCTTCGGCATGATCCGCTCCCCACGGGACGGGAAGAAAGGGATTGTTCTTCCCTCGCTTTAGACCAGACAGAGAGCTCAGTGTATGGCCCCAGAGACTCTGGAAAGAGGAAGCTAACGCCACTGATTAGCTCAGCGCGCCCTTCCCGTGACTACTGGCTCCCCCCACTCCCCAGGCCCGTTCCGCCACCGCTCCATGTGACTTCCAGGGACAGGGCTCTGCTCTCTGCTCTGATCGCCAGCTGGCTGGAGAGGAATCCGTGTTTCCTCTTCTCCAATTGCCCAACGTCCTCGCTCCCCCGGGGCTTTCCTGCACCATGGGCAGCAGCTGTGTACGGCTGAGAGCGCGCCTGGGCTCTGGCCTTGTAGATGCAGGTGAATGCAGCATTGGTAGCTGGCATCCCTCCCGCCCCCCCAGTAGCTATGCCAGTGCACCTCCATCACTGTCATGCCAGTCCTAAGGGGGGTGGCCCCATGGCTCTGCCCTTCTGGTGTCGGGCTACCCCGCGGCTCTGCCGCTGGGCCCCAGGCCCCTACCAGGGCAGCGCTTGTCGCTGCTGAGTACACAAGACCAGCGATGCCAGGTGCCTGCCCAGGGCTAGGGCAGGACTCGGGCTCATTTCACTGGTGAGCCAAGTCAGGATGTGAACCCAGCTCTGTCGCCCCAAGGGAACAAAAGGCTGGGAACAGGGCGGGAAGGTAGATGCTGTCGGAGCGCTCCCTTTGCTAGGACGCCCTGGCGCCGTCCGCTGCCTGGAGAGCTCGGGTAGGCGGCGGTTGTGAGCCCCTCCCTCCTTGCGCGTTGGAAGTGCCAGGGGGTCGCTGGCACTGCTCCGGGCGGTGGAGTGCTGTGGCGTGGTCAGAAGACCGAGCCAGGGTTTTATAGCCCTCCCGAGGCGCCCGAACCCACGTCCATGTCTAAGTGGAGCAGTGTGCAGCCATTAACAGGCTAATGGGGAGCGCAAGTGGCTGTCCATCATGTTCACTAACAGCTGCACCCTCTGGGAGCCGTGCCGAGGGCTTCCTGCTCCTCCCTTCCAGGGATCCGCGGGCACTCGGTGCCAGCAGCTGAGCCTGGGCGGAGCCTATGCGCCAAGGGCTCGGGAGCAGCCAGGTGTGGGACTATGGGGGGCCCTGCCCTTGGTACATGTGCTCCCCAGCTGGGAGCTGCATCATAACTTCACCTTGCTGTGGGGTTCACCCCGTGTGGCAGTCCAAGACGGGTCCGTATGCCACAATATCACCCTGCACTCCCTCTGGGAGGCCCTCAAAACCCTGCAGCGGACCAGCAGAAATTCTCATCACCTCTCTGGGGCGGGCAAGGCGGAGGGACCCAGCTCTCTGGCTCCCCGGTGCTGTGAGACTTCCCTGCCTTCCCGCTCAGGACCCTGGGGGAGGCAGGATGGCTCTGTTTAGGGGGCGGGGAGACGTGTACCAGTAATACAGTGCAAAGCCCGTAGAACCCTTCGTCATCCCAGCTCGGCTCAGCGGTTGGCAATGAGCCCCACAGACGAAGGGCCCACCAAATGCGCCTGCTCTCCGTCAGGAACAGGGACCACGGTGGGTGTGGAGGGGACGCTGCTGGGGGTGTCTGAGGCATGCAGCAGAGCTGAGCGGGTGCCTGTGCCCTGGCTCCTGGGCTCTGCACTGGGGCTCGGAGGCCAGCTGGCTCGCAGGGCCAAGGAGGGGCTAGTGGGGAAACCCAGCTTTCACTCCTTGTCCCCTCCTGGGGGATTAACCGAGGAGCAGGTTTAATGGGAGGTGGCGTTTCCTTTCTGACTGAGTCTCTTAATCTGCTTTGCCAGGCCTTGTGGCCTAAATCCCGCAGCACTCACAAGGGCTGGCTTCCAATCCGACTTGTGTGTCTGGCTTGGAGCTTCGCTAAGCCCCAGCGTGAGCAGAGAGTCTCCTTTCCCCCGCAGCCAGCTCGTCCCCTCCCTGGGACCCAGATCGGGGCTTCCGCCTTGAAGTGCCTGGATGGTCGTGCTGAGGCCAGTCTCGGGTATTTCTGGGGTGCTTGTCACTGCAGTCTGAGCACCTCCAATGAATGTATCCTCGCAGCACCCCGGCGCAGCAGGGTGGGGCCGGTACAGATGGGAAACTGAGGCACGGAGACCTAATAAGTCGCCCAAGGTCACATGGCAGAGCAGGGTCTCCAAGTCCTTGGCTAGTGCCCAAACCACCAGGCCGGGGTGCGTGGGGCGGCACTGGAAGATCTGCAGGTGCCCAGGGTTTCGTACCCTGCTTCTGCCCAGTCTGTGGCTCGAATGGGGCCCAGTCACGGAGCACAGCTGAGCAAGAGAGCTCTGTCTGGTGGCTGGGGAAGGGCGACAGAGAGGCTGGGGAAGGCTGCCGTGGGTGGGCAGGGAGAAGCGATGGTAGAGCTGCTTGGGAGGAGCATCCCTGTACCTGGCCTCGCCCCGTCCCCTTAACGAGCCCTGAGTCACCTGCCTCCTGGGGATGCCCCCTACTGGAGGAGGGCACTGGCTGGATACAGCCCCGGGGCACCCACAGAGACCCTCGTGCCCTGGCGAGCGGTTGGGAGATTTTCAAGGCCCTGGGGTGGGAGCAGTTCTGGGGCTTTGTTCCATTTCCTTGCGGGCTGGTGTCGGTGCCACAGCTGACATGAGCTGGCCGTGTTGGTGCCCAGGACTGGCTGTTCTCCCCACCCCCGCCCCGTCCAGCTGGGGTGAGTCACGTCTGGTGCACATGCTCACGGTGCTGTAACAGTGCTCAGAGGGCTGCTTTTCATTTGCCTTCCTCTGGCCAGAGCCAGTGGCCCGGGGCTCCAGCAGTGCTAGGCCAGCAGTGGGTAACATGCCCCTGGCACCTTGAGCCAGCTGTGCCGTTTCCCTCTCCTCTAGCCTGTGTCTTCTCTCCACCGTAGTGCTGCAGTCGGCATCGGGTTCTATGGGAACAGCGAGACCAATGATGGGGTGTACCAGATGATCTATGCCCTCGACAATGCCAACCACACCCTCTCTGGGATCGACACACTGGTAAGGGCCTGCTGGGGTCAGCCACACAGGTGCATTGTGGGATATTACGCCCGCAGCCGAAGCATTTGCTGTTGGCCAATGGTTGCGGCCTTTGAAGAGCCCAGGGCTGCCCCTTGTGGGACGAGATGCTTCTCTTGAGTTCCTTAGCTTGGGTGGCAGATACATGGGGTGTTGGAAGGATGCCAGGCATGAGACCCTAATGTAGAATTAACCATCACTGGCCCTCGGTCTGTTACAGGGCTGGTGGGTATCATTAACCAAGGCACAGAGCAGGAAAGTGATTTGACCTGGGCCATGCAACTGAGCCAAAAACCAGAACCCAGGAGTCCTGCCTCCCAGCTCCCCCACCCCTGCCCTCTAACTAGTGAACTGGGCCTGCTCCTTGTTCTAGCCACAGCGTTGCTTTACCAGCTGACATGCTGGCTTTTTCCTTGCTCTGCTCGGCCTGGCCATGTTCTCCCAGCGGCCATGGCCCTGCTTCATTCACTTTGCCAGCTGGGGTGCTGGGCTCCCAAGACACAATAGCCCAAGGAAATTGGGCCAGGAGCTATTGTCCTTCTGGGGAAACTGGCTGTTTTTCCATCCTCGCTCCTCCCCTGAGCTGATCGGATGATATAATGGGTGGGTCTCTCAGAGGGGCCTTGTCTTAGAGACAGCTGTGTTCCTCCAGAGATTACGGGGATCCGCTCGCATCTCCGCTGCGGGGACTGCACTGGCAGCTCCCTTCTGCAGCTGCTAAGCTGGCTGAGAAATTAAACCTCTGAAAAACCAGGGGTTTATCCCAGCGAGGCGGACGAGGCCGGGGCTGCGCTGCCCAGCGCTGGACACGCCCAGCCTTGGTGCTGCCTTCCAGAGAGCTGCCAGCGGCAGGCGTGTGAGAGGGGGTAACTTGGAGAATCCTCGTCGTCCCCTCCTCGGGGCTCTTCGCCATCTTCTCCCCACTACCCCCTGTGTCGAACGATCCTGCCTGTCACCCAGGCCTGCACCTGGGTGTCCTCTTCACCTCAGACCCCTCGCCCACGGCTCCCATCCAGCCTGTGTCTAAACGTGGCCAGTTCTCCCTGCCTGACGTCCCTGTGCTGTGGCCTTGATTCCCGTCCATCCACACAGTGAAACCCCTTGCGCGGGCGCCCGCCAGCCAGCGTCTCGATCACCGCTGCATCTTCCTCTCTGCCATTGGCAAATGGTGCCTCGCCCCCACTTGGCTCCACTCTGAACACTGCCACCATCCTTCTCCTTGCTTGGCGTGTGAGTCGGGGCACCCCTCTCTGGACATCTCTCCGCTGGCCACCTCTTCTCTGGCACATCCCTACTTGTCTCCACGTTCAACGCTCTTCCCTGCCTAGCCCCACCCTCCCTCTCGGTTGCTATCGGCCCTCGAGCCCAGCCTCCGGCGCCCCCTTGCGTTTTCAAACCAGCCCCTTTGGGCTTCCTCCCACACTGCCCTGGTGCTTCGGAGGAGTTCCCTGTGATCATCCACAAAGCTCCCTCTTCATCCTCCTTCCCTGCCCTCCGCGGAACGCCCCCATGCTCTGAGGCCAACGGGAAAACTTGGCAATGGCTCTGTAGCTGGTGAGCTGAGCAGTATGGTACTTGCCTTCCCTACAGGCTGTCAAGGCTGGCTTTGGGCCCAGGAGAGCTGTGCTCGGTGCCCGAGGCAGGGATCGCTGGTTCTGTGCCCCGGCTGGCGATGGTAGCTGAGAGCTGGGGCACCGGGACTGCCTTGGGCAGCGCCAACGCAGGGCTGATTCCAGGGCACCAGCCAGATAAAGCAACAAATAACAGGGCATTAGTGACCCCTCTGGGGTCTGTTTCCCCTTTGTGGGGATGCAGGACTCCTGGGTTCTGTGCCCGACACACCATGTGACTTGCACAAGTGGCCTAAGCCCAAGCTCCCAAGTGTTCTCAGCCCCTGAGTGGGCTGGGTTTGCCAAGAATTCAACTCGGGGAGCCAGGGACTGGCCAGCTGGACAGAGTTGAGATCAGCAGGGGCTCTGGGAACCAGGCCCAAGGCACTGCAGGCTGGGCAGAGGCACCCGAAATCAGGGGCTGCTTCTGTTAACCGGGCGCTGCGCCCCTGGAGATGCCGTGGGTGCACGAACACCAGCGATCCAGTGCCCTGGCAGCGATGCCATCCCGTCCTGTCTCTCTCTATTTGGGGGAGCACCAGGTCCCGGCACGTCTAGCACAGCTGCAAAGTGTCCCAGCCCTTGTGCCGGGCCTGGTGCAGAATGGTGCCTCTGTGCAGGCCGCGTGGAGATGGCAGCCGCCCCGCTGGCCCCCCGGAGCGGCGGGTTTCTTTCAGAGCCGGAAGCAGAGTCACAGTATCTAGGTCAGCCCCCGCTGCAGGACTGCTCCTCCGCGGCACTGTGTCGCTAGATCCCCAGCTGGGAGGTTTTCCTGCGGCGGGGGCTGCTCCCTTGAGGGTGAATCCCCCAAGGCAAAGGCAGCTCCGCAAGCAGCAGGCGGCTCCACCCCACAGCTGGTGTGCCGGGGATGGCGTCTGCCCTGGCTCGGGGGAGCCCCGTGACGTGACCAGCCAGGCCTTTCCTCTCCCGCCCACACCGAGCTGGCTGTAAAATCTCTCTCCGTCGTGCCAGCGCCCGGGTGGGGTGACCGGGGCGCCGGGAGTTTTGCCACTGGGGAGACTCGACTTGGTCAGCGGGGAGGAAATGTCTGTTCAAGGAGCCCCTTTGTTCCCAGGGTGCACGGAGCTGCACGACCACTCTCCCTGCTGGGGGCTCCCCGGGCTGCACTGATCCATCTGCTGCCACTTGGGGAGCCCCTGGGGAGGCCTTTACAGAGCTAATGCAGGGGCTGGATTTATACCTCCAAATGATCCCACTTTGCAGGGGTGAAGGGGCCCCTGAAGTGCCATTGGCTGGAAACAAGGGGCCCCTCTGCCCTGTATAGACACCTGGCTGAGTCACTCACTAGCTGGGGCAGCCCCTCGCGCTGCCAGGCTGGTGCTGTTGGCAGCCCTGCCCCCACTCTTTGTGCCCCTGCGCGGCACTCTCCATTCCTGCCGGATTGCTCCGTTTGGAGCATCTGTTTGCTGGCCGCGGCACTGGCCTGACCAGGGCAGGCGGGACAGCCAGGTTGTGTGCAGGATGGTCTGGGCACCGGGGCTGGGGAAGTCAGAGAAGCAGATGCTCTGGCTTTCAGGGGGTACCACGGGCCAGCGCTGGGTGGGACGGGGCCACCCATGGGCTGCGGAGGCCGGCTCACTGTTCCTGTTCCTCACCCTCCTTCCCACCCCGGGCAGGTCTCGGGCACCACACTGCAGATGAAGGTGGTGCTGGAGCAGCACCTGGCCCGGCTGAACGAGATCTTCGCCACGCGGGGCGACTACGTGCAGACCCTGAGGTTCCTGCAGCAAATGGCTGGCAACATCGTGCTGCAGCTCTCGGGGCTGCCGGTCTGGCGGGACGTGAGCGTGGACCTGACGGCTGTGGCCGGCCAGGTGGGCTACGTGGAGTATTACAGGTGAGCGGGGGTTCGGGGAGGAGATCGGGGTCTGCGTGGCACTGTGGGGCTGGGTAGGGGAGGAGCCCAGAGCCGCAGCTTGGTAAATGCCTGTCCGGTGCCCTGGCTGGTTGCTGCGGTGGTGACACTGGTGAATCGGATTTCACCGCCCTGTATTGTGGGGGGAAGGGGCATCCCAGCTGTCAGATGGCGCGGAGCCCGGAGCCGCAAGTGCCACTCTCTGCAGCGTGTGCCCCGCTGCGCTGGAGTCGAGGATTTTAATGGGCTCCTTTGGCTCTGGGCAGTGATTCTAATGAGCAGAAACGGGCTGATTTTCCCCCTCCCGCACAGGGCTAACGAACCGGAATGAAGCCGACGCGCCCGTTGGGGTCCTGCGCCGCGGGGGAGAGCGAGCCAGAGACGCAGCGGGCTCCCCTCCGGTGCCCGTGCGCCGGCGCTCCCTCTAACTCCCCACGGCTCAGCCTGCAGCAGCGCGGGCGCCCCACAAGGGCTACTGCAGCCGTATTGGCCAGCCCCACTTCGGGGGGGCTCCGAGGAGGCGTTGCCTGGTGTTGGGATGTAATTGGCGTGTGCACCACGCCCCCCCCCCCCCGGAGCTCAGCCCCATCTCTGGGTCGGATTCAGTGGTGTAACGTCTGGCCTAGGGAACAGAGAGTTTAGGCTGAACCTCAGCGGGAGCTAATCTTTCCCCCGTCCCTCCCCAAGGGAGAGTAGAGGAAACCCCCTCCCCTGCAGGCCTAACTAGGGAGCTGGCTCCAGGGATGCTGAACTTGATGGCACCAAATGCGCCTCCCTCCCCACCCTTGGGGGCATCTCTGCTGCCATGGAGGGGAGAGGCTGAGGTCCAGCTAAGCAATCGGAGACCGCGGGGCTCCCCGTGAGCGTCTGAACGGCCAGACTGGGCCGGGCCAGGGTCCGTCTCACCCCGTCTCCTGGCTTCCCTGCGGAGACGCGTGCTGCAGGCTCCCATCTCTGGCTGCAGCTCGTGCTGGCCTCTCCGGGGGAGTGGGGCTGGCCCAAGGGAGGGAGATGGCCCTCCGGGGACCTGGCTGGCTGAAGGGCTCTGACCGCTTTTCCCCTCCCTCCCCCGGGCCCAGGTGGCTCTCCTACCTCCTGCTCTTCATCCTGGACCTGATCATCTGCCTCATCACCTGCTTGGGGCTGGCCAAGCGCTCCCGGTGCCTCCTCACCACGTGAGTACCCACCTCTGCCCCACTGTCTGGGGGGGGGGGCACTGCCCGTCCAGCCCCACCCTCCTGCGCTGCGCCAAGGCGGCTGCTGTGTCTGGGAGGGGAGATGGGGACCGGCCCTTCCCCGGGCCTGGAACTGGCCTGCGCCTGCCTCCCTTGGGTTGACACGGGGGCCTTGACGCGCCTGCAGGATGGACAGGGTGCAGCACCAAAAGCCCTGCTCTGCCCAGGGGTCAGCCCCCTCCCCACCACCACCACCACCTCCCGAGTAGCAGGACAGCCCCGTGATGGTCAGTGCTCGATAAGAATCTCCCCACCCGCCCCCGACTGGGCCAGGGTGGATCCTTACGGTGCTGCAGTTCCCAGCCCCACCGTGGCAGACGCCCCCTAACAGAGCGTCCGGCTCCGAGCCCCGCCTGGGACGGCGAGCAGGCGGGCTGGATCCTTTCAGCTCGAGCTCCCAATGGGATAAAGCCAGAGCCCGGCTCCAGCACTTGTTAATCACTCGGCTGTCAAGCGGGCTGCTGTTGAGGGAGGCTGGTCCTTGGGGTCACCTGCCGGCTGGCCAGGAGACGGGGAAAAGGCCAGGGCATGGGCGTTCTCCCTGCGTGGCTTCGGCACACCATGGGCTCCTCTTCCGCCATCGCCAGCCGGGCCCCAAGGAGAACAGCTGCTGCCTCCGGCCCAGTCCTGGCACAGGTGACCTGGTGGGCCCAACGGGTCGCCCTGGCCAACGGGTGGGCAGCTTGCTGGGTGCCAGGGCCAGCAACCATTGTGCATCGTAGCCTGGAATTGCAAGGGGTGAGGGGTGCACCAGTAGCAAGAGGGCAGAGGGTCAAAGGTCCTGACCTCTGAACCCTTATGGGCCTCACACCTTCTCTCAATGGCAAATGGTGGGTTTCCTGTGCCAACGTTGCACCATCTGGCTCATAGGGCTCCCCTTGGGGCCAGTTTGCACCACTTCTTAGTTGCTCACGTAAGCATGCAGCTTGGTGCTCTGGGGAGTCGGAGCAGTGACGCTCCCAAGATCATTGGTGAGTCAGTAGCAGAGTCTCAGCCCGTGTTCTGTCTGGTCGACCCCTGCCCTCGCAGGCTCCCCTGGCCTGGGCATCGGGGGATCTCAGGTCCCCGTGACTTAATTGTCTCCTTTTCTCCTGCAGGATGTTGTGCTGTGGACTGGTGACGCTCGTCCTCAGCTGGGCCTCCCTGGCTGTGGACACCTCTGCGGCTGTGGTGAGTGAGAAGGAACAGAGCGGCTGGCTGGCTGCCGGAGTCTGTCTGTCTGTCTGTCTCTGTCCTCCCAGTGTGCGCTGCAAAGCGGGTGTGAGCAGGAGTAGTTCCAGGCCTGGATCCCATCAGGACACCAAGCAGCTGCCCGGTGCTTGTAGCCCACTCCCGGGGAAGCCAGCAGCTCTTGCTGGTAGCTGGGCCCTGCACGCCAGGCGCTCACGGACATGCAACTGCCAAGTCCCCGTCTTTCCCCCGAGCTTGGAGCGGGTGCGGCGATGAGCCATGGCCCTGCAGGGACGCAGAGTTCATTGTGTCGGTTTCTCCCCCCTCGGGAACCAGCCCCCTGCCCTGGGAGGCAGGAACGGGGGTGTCTAGTCCTGCGGTTGTGCCAGGGCCCATGTGTAAATGGCACCCAGCTCTTGGTGGTTCAGAGAGGCCAGAGGAATCGGGCTGGGGTCCACTGTGTGGGACATGGGGAGACCCGTTTAGCTGTAAAACTGATCCTCTGCCATCTGTTAAAATGGGCCCAGGTTTGTGTATGGTGGAGCTGATGGGGTAGGGGCGGCCCCTGGCTATGAGCTCCCCCCTCCACACCCCCCCCCAGCTGTCGTTTTGCCCCCTGGCCTGGGTTCTGTCCGAGAGGCCAGACAGTGCTGTGAATGTGGGTTCTCTGCTTGTTGCAGGGTACCAGTGACTTCTGCGTCGCCCCGGACAAGTTCATCATGAACCTCACGCGGGGCGATCTCAGTGCAGGTGACGGAATTGCCTTTCTTGTGTGTGGCACTTCGACCCGGGCCCCTGTGCCTGGCGGGGTGCAGCGCTGGCGCTAGGGGGTGGGTGTGTGGGGTTAGAGCCAGGGCCGGGTAACTTGCAGCAACTGGGGATTCCTTGCGGACTAACCTCAGCCCTGAGGTAAGCTCTGTACAGGTACGCCAGGTTGGTGCAAATTACACTGCCCGGGCCCCCACCTGGAGTGGAACTGAAACCAGCGGGCACATTGCAGTGTGACCTGGCCCAGTGCCGTCCGGGGCAGACAGCCGCCAGCAGAGCTGCCCGTCCCGTCCAGAGGGGAGAGGCAAATGGTTCTCCTGGGGAAGGCTTCTGTGCGGAGACGCTGCTTTCCCTCCTCTGGTGCCCAGTTGGTGCAGGGGTGGGTTGTTGCATCCGGCCCCGCTCTGGGAGGGCTGGAGGGTGAGAGGGGCCCACGAAGGGGCAGGCTGCGCGTCCCCCCGGTTTCCGACGTCCCCCCTTGTGCTTGCCTTGCAGAAGTGGTTCACTACTACCTGTACTGCAGCCAGAACCTGAGCAACCCCTTCCAGCAGGTACGGAGCCCCCAGCCACCTCCTGCAGCGCAGCCCTGGGGCCTCCCCACCAGAGCAAACCGGCCCTGCCTGGGTGTCCCCTTGCGATGCCTGTGGGGGGTGGGAGGAGAGGGGGAACTCTGCCTAGGACAGGGGCCAGGGTGGAGAGGGGGTTGGGGAGGAGCCCAGTGTCTCCTATGGGTGCTGGGGCAGGAATGTGTCCCAGTGCTCCAGGCATTGCCAGCGCCAGCCACAGCCACAAGACAAGCCCACGTAGGTGCCTTGGGGTGGAAATATCAAGGCACCGAGCTCCTCCCAGGCTTGTGCTGAGCCTGGGAGCTGCAGAAGGGGAGTAGCTGGCACTGGCTGGATTTGACTCCCCGGGGTTACGATCCCCTACTCACCCTCGGGGTCTCGACACTGTGGGGGCAGAGGGAGGGTGGCTCTTCATGCCCTCCGGCGGGAGGCCTGGGCGGTGCCACAGAGCTAGGCCTTGTTTTCTGCCATGCAGGCCTTGACCATCTACCAGCGCTCGCTCACCACCATGCAGATTCAGGTCCAGGGGCTGATGCGGTTCGCGGTGCCTCTCTTCCCCACAGCCGAGGTAAGGCGGGGCCTGGCTGGGCAGCAGGGCCTGGCTGGGGTGGGGAGGCTGCTCCATGTTTCCTCACACCTGGAACCAAAACCCGTCCTGTTCCCCTGCACAGCCGTGCATGCACCCGTCTTCCCGGCTCAGCGTTGAACCCACGGCGTGCCTGGCTGCCCTCTCCCCGGCCGCTCTGCTGGGCGGGCACGGCTCCTCCTAGGCTGAGAGTTGGAGGATGGGGTGGGGGCTGGGGGAGGTGTGCTAGCCACACCCTAAATCCCGCAGCCCAGGCCAGAACGGCTCAGAGGTGTCTGGGACACAAGACGTGGGGATGAAAGTTCAGCTGTGGCCGGCACCGGGGGATTGTCTCCCAAAACTCCGTACATGCCCCGTTTAGGGGAGAAGCGGGGCTCCCCCGGCCCGTCCTGTGGTGTGCACCAGCCCCCGCCCTTCTCCCCCCACACACCGTCCCCACCTGTGCTGCCAGCTCCTCCAGCTGCCCAGTTTGCCCAGCTGGCCTCAGTGCCGCCTCTCTCGGCTGCAGAAAGACCTGCTCGGAACCCAGCAGCTGCTGAACTCCTCCGAGACCAGCCTGCACCAGCTGACGGCCCTGCTGGACTGCCGGGGCCTGCACAAGGTGGGTGAGGCATCTCTGCCAGGGCATCAGTGGAAGGGGATGCTTTCCCTCCCGTGACGTGGGGCACCCTGGGGCTGGCACCGTGCCGCCTGCCAGCCCAGTGGGAGCACTGGGGGGAAGGAGCAAGACGGCGTGGTCTGTCCCCCATGCAGGACTACCTGGACGGGCTGATGGGCGTCTGCTACGACGGGGTGGAGGGCCTGCTCTATCTGGTGTTGTTCTCTCTGCTGGCCGCCACGTCCTTCTCCACTCTCATCTGCGCCACGCCGCGGGCCTGGAAGCACTTTGCCGACAGGTGAGTCCGAGCCTGGTGCCCGCTCAAGGCGGAGGGCAAGGGGTCGTTTGGCTCCCCACCAGGGAGCTGGGCTAGTAACGCTGCATGTGGCCATCGGGGAGTATGTAACCCACAGAGGGTGGGTGACCTGGCTAGGTGCCCTGGACAGCCTCCTGCTCCTCTCTGAGCCGCCCTTCCCTGGCCCACGGGCTGCCTCCGGCTCCTGGTGAATCCCGGGGAGCATCACAGCCAAGCCCTGGGCCTGGGCCCTGAACGCTTCAGGCAGTGGCAGAACCGGGTCATGTCTCTTGTCCTCCGAAGCTGTGGGTTTGCCCAGTGCCAGCTCTCCCAGCCCCGGGGCCCTGCCATGTCTCGTGAGGTGTGGGGGTGGCAGGAGGAGGGCAGGGGGCAGGAGAGGGGTAGGGGTGGTGGGTTTTAGGGGAGGGAGAAGTGGGGGCGGTGGGAAGGTGGGCAGGTTTGAGGGGTGGTGAGGGGCAGCGGGAGGCAGGCGGGTATCGGGACGGGTGGGGCGGAAGGAGGGCGGATTTGAGGGGAGGGGTGGGGCGGAAGAAGGGTGGGTTTGAGGGGTGCGGAGGGGCAGGGGCGGCAGGAAGAGGGCGAGCTCGAGGGTCCTGTTCTCCACAGAGCCGGCACGAGGCTGGGCAAGCTCGGTCCTGGTTCACACTCCCCGGCTGTGCTTTTATCGCGCTGCCTGTGCTGAGACTGGCTGGAGAGATGCCCCCTTTACCGTCCCCGGGGGCTGCCCCACTGGGCCAGCTGTGCTCCGGTTGTTGCCAGGGGGTGACCAAAGGGCCACGCTGCCCCTCCCTTCTCCCTTCCAGAGATCGGGATTACGACGACATCGACGAGGAAGACCCCTTCAACCCACAGGCCCGTCGCATTGCCACCCACAACCCCACCCGCGGGCAACTCCGCAGCTTCTGCAGCTACAGCAGCAGCCTGGGCAGCCAGACCAGCCTGCACCCTCCAGCACAGACCATCTCCAATGCCCCCGTGTCTGAGTACATGTAAGGCTGCTCCCTCCTCAACACCCTCCCCTCACCTCTCCCATTGGGAACCCTTCCGAGGAGCAGGCCGGGGGCTCTTCGACGGGCTGTGGAGACTGCACACTCGGGGACTCCATCCTTCCCCGGCAGGACAGCTAGAGGCCCCGGGGCTGTTGGGCAGGGGGTGGGGGGGATCGTTAAAGCCTCAACAGACAGAAGCACCCCTCCCCTCCGAGGGGGGACATACAGCTCTCCAGCCCAGAAGGGCGAGAGCCTTGTGCTCGGATCTGGTGTGAAGAGGAAGAAGGCTCGTGGGAAAGTTTGGTGCGGCCCCCTCGCCTCGCCGCCCTTCCTTCACTGTGTCTTGCTTCACTGCTTACTTCTCCCCAGGGGAAGGCTCACGGTTTGGGGAGTTGTCCTGGGGCAGGGAACTGCTGCTTGGGAGGGGTGGGTTCTGTGCCCCACTTGGCTGTTGAGTCCCCATCCTTGGGAAAGTCACTTCACCTTGTTGGCCCAGTCAGCCCCTCAGCAGAAGAGAGAGAGGGCTGCTAGGAGGTGGGGGGGGGGTCAGTGTGCAAAGCTCTCTCTGACTATGGGGTGTACGGTGCTTGAAAACCGCAAGCTATTAATTCTCCCCACAACCATCCATGAGTGCTGAAGACATTCTCGACCCCATTGTTCATCTGCTTTACAGCCCCCTGCCTCCTTCCCCCAACCAGCCCCAGAGCTTCTGGGCCAGTCCAGTGCTTCTAGAGGGCTCTGGAGTGTCCCAGATCCCCTTTGCATGGAGGTGCAATATCCTAATCCATGACCGTCCTCCAACCCAACAAGAGAGGGGATTGGCACACCCTCCCCCTGGTGCTGCTAATGACGAGAGGCCGGGGAGATCTGGGCCATTCAGCAGACTTGACCGTCTGGGGTGGTGCTCGGCCAGCCTGTGGCCTCCATCTCTGAAGGGCTTTTCCTCCATCTCCCCGCAGGAACCAGGCTGCCCTTTTTGGTGGAAACCCGCGCTATGAAAATGTCCCGTTGATTGGAAGAGGCTCCCCTCCCCCTACGGTACGATGGGCATCTGAAGCCAAGTCATTTTTATAAGAGGGCCTCTTGGCTTTCGCAGTTTTTGTTATTTTAATCGTGTTGCTAAGTGACGGGCAATCCTTCCACTTCGTTTGCTGAGCTAGTAACAATGGCTCAGGAGCAAGTCCTCTTCCAGCCTTCTTGCTCTGGGGCGTTAATGGACGTACCCTGTCCTTTGAACATGGTACCTCTGGCAATGATAGCCCCAAACCAGGAATCAGCACTGTCGGAAATGTAACACCGTGACAGGAAGTCCCGCCTTTTGGACTCGGAGGTGGAACTTCCTGTTACGCCACTTGAGCAAGAGGGAGGAAATGGCTCATGAAAAAGCAGGTGACTCGTTACCCACAGCTCTCCAGCTACATCACCAATACGTCATATGGCTTCATTTTATTGTATTTTGTCATGACCTTGTGCTTGGTGCCATATTTAAAAACAAACGCATCCATATCTATCTCGTTACGAGATTTCTTCTCCAATCTGTGTTTGGCTTTTTTGGTTTAAAAAAAAACCATTCTAAACATTTCAGAAGACAAACTAAAGTTTTGCTTCATTGTTTTGGTTCTGATCTTTTTATTTTTTATATTTCTCCCAAGACTTTTTAAAAATGTATTCACTGTACCCAACACCTGTCTGCATGTACCTGGAGTGTTTGGCTTAATGTTCTTTAAAAACATCTTGCTTGCTAATGTTTGCTTTGTTTTTGCATCAACTATTTTTGGAGCTATGTTGCCCATCAAGAGTAAGTTTTGGGGTTTTTTTCTTTTCTGTTTTGGGAGGGTCATTTTGTTCCCCTAATAACATCCAGCTGTCCTGTCTTCCATTGTGTACATTTTCTTTGTATGTGTTTTGCTTTCATTGGAACAGAAATGGGAAACCATTGACAGTAGGCGCTCTGAAGCCCGATCCAGGGGTTCTGGGTATCTCAACACCAGTCCAGAGCCTGAATCCACCTGGATTGTGGAGGGCTCCCAGAGTGCCTCAACCCACTGGAGTTCTTCAATACCCCATCCTTGTGCTCCTAGGTCAGGAAGGGAAACTAACTGGAACCAGAGATTGAAACTGATCAGGGGGCTGTGTGGAAAATCTCCATCAAAATGCCCTTTCCACAGAAAAGGGGAAAACTTTTTCCCCTTAATACTACTTCCACCTCTCTCTGCCTTAACAGTCTACTCCCCACCCCGGCTGAGTGAAATACGACCAGAAGCCAGAATGAGCGTTGACCCCAGCTGGAGTAAATCTAATTGGAGGAGGTGGCAATAACGCTGGGAAAGAATTTTTAGAAAATAACTCTGTGATCCTCTTCACCCGGCCAATATTCCTCAGAGCTGCTCCCCACCGGCTTCTTCTGAGAATGAACATGCTGGGTCAGGGTGATGCCCCTTGCCGTGAGCTGTATCCTCCATCGCTGGACTAGCTCAGACATGATTGTTATTTACCTAGTGCTGAGGAGGGAGATCGGGCGCCTGCCCAGGGCGGTTTGCAATTAGCCTGTGCGAGCACTTTGTACTAAGCAGTGTCAGTTTAGGTCTATGGGCTACCTGTTTATGGCTGAATGCAGGCCTGTCATTGTCAGTGTCCAAAGAGGTCCCAGCCAGCCCTGCCCAGTCAGATAACTCTTGTGTAATGACCACCGCTACTCCCAGCAGGGGTGGGGCCACAGCCTGCCTGGGACGGGTGTACTCCGGGCCCCAGAATGCCTGACTCTGTTGCAGAGGCTGCTGTGCAGTGGTTTATTGGGGGGTTGCGAATGAGGACTAGGCTGAACTCATCTGACTCTCAGAGACTGACTCCAGGATTTGAACCCAGACCTCCAGAGCGCAGGTGCCTTTCAATGGTTGCGAGAAATCATTAAGCTCCAGCCTCGATAGCATCATCATTCATTAACTCATCTGTGCATTGGGTCGCTCTCCCCGCCCCCCCACCGAAGACAATGGGCATTGTCCATGAAATCCTGTTAGACACCTCTATCTCTGGCTGTAATCCCCCCCCGGGCGGGTGTCATCGAGTCTAGGACTAGGCGCTAGGCCATTGTGGCCAGCTCATGCCTCTCCCGGCTCTTTGCCATCCTTGCGCTGAACAGTCTAATTGAGATCCCCGAGGAAGGGCTTTCAAGCTTTTGAATTCCAAAATAACAAACTTTGAATAATCTTCCCTATTGCCTTGGCTTGGTGGGGACTTTTTTCCCTCCCCTTCCCCACCCCTTTTCAACTCAATGGCTAGCGAGAATTTCCTTTTGCATTGTTGTTGGCATGGGAATTTCTTGAGGCTCTGTCTGCTCTAGCCTCTCCCTTCAAATCTCCCACCCTTGCACCTACCCCAGGGCAGCCAGCTCCCATCCCTCTGGTTCTGTGAACACTGCTCATGTCCTCCTGCAGAGTTAGCTCAGGGGAGTGATGCCCACGGGGGAGCAGCCACCCTCTCCTCACTGTGCCCCACTCCCCCGTGTGTGTCTTTAGAACCTCTGGGGTATCTCAGCGTTGTTTGTGCTGTGGTGAGCTAACTGAAGGGAAAGTGGTGGAGGTTTTTTTAATTGGGGTCTAGAATTTCCCCTGCTGGGTCCTGAAAGTCAGACAACAAATGTGACTAATCTCATTTTGCTATCCCAACAGAATGAAAGAGAAATGCTGGAATTGATGTAAAATCAGATAACTAAGATATAAATAAAATAATCTCATTTTACAGATAATACTTTCGAGTTCACTTCACTCGGGGAGAAAACTTGCCCATAAATAGGATCAAATTCCTCTTAATCACGGGAACTTGACCGATAAATAAAGGACTAACTCAAAAATTAAAACATATAGACTCTCCCAAATCTACTTGGGACTTCACTGTTGCTATTGATTTTATGTGGAAGTTGCCAGATATTATGGTGATGGGTGGCAGAATAAAACCCTCAGATAGATAGGTTTGCAACTCAATCTACTGATTTACTGACTTGGGGTCTTAAACAGACATTTCCAAGTTCAGCAGCACAGCTTCTACTACCAAGCAGCTCACCTGATTACATATCGTAAGCAGAACTTATGTCTTAATCTCCCTCTTCTCCTCCACAGTACTCTCCCAGCATGCGAGCCACGTATCTTTCCGTCAACGATGAGCATATAAGACATTACGGCAATGAATTCCCAGCCTAATGCATGCTTCCCCTGAGCAGTTTACAAGAGATGAAAACACGAACCGCGTTTCTGCAATGGAAACCAAAGGCAACTGGAAAGTGCATGAAACAAAAAGGCCTTTTGCTGGAGAAGAGAAGGGACAGGAGAGATTGGAGCTGGTTCTGGCTGAAGGACAAATTGCAGGTCAAAAGCTGATGGTTGCTGGAAGCCCAGAGCATGTTCCGTGTGCTCTGCAGATTCCTCCTGTATCATCTGGCAGCTTTTGCTCACATTTAGTCTTCCTCTCTGAAGCGCACATGGGACGATGCCCACAGCCTCCATTCTCCAGACTAACTTCCCTCACACCCTTTTGCTTGAAACATGGGTTCCCTCTCTCCACCCATCCCCAGCGTGGAGCAGGGATTCCAGCTGGCTTGTGATACAACAGGCTAGGTGCTGCCACCTCTCGGCTTCCCCCTCGCCTGCAGGGGCTGGATGTGTCTCGCTGCCATTTCCAGCGTGACAGCCGATGCCAGCTTGAAGACTGAAGCAGCTTTGTGCATCGGGGTGGGTTCCTCTTTGCACCAACTTGGGGTTATTTTATGTCATTGGAGGGCCTTTGGTGGGCTTCCTTTTATAACTAGTTAGGTGTGAATAACAAGACCAGTATACTGTCCAACACACAGAACACAGGCACATCCACTGTTCAGCATCGTGCACAACCACCTTGCAGAGTTGGGGGATGCTCCTCACTCCTGCAGCAATGCAATACCAACCACTAGTGAGTCCAGCTTCCTTTTGAGAGTCCTGGGCTTTGCACCCTGCCGTCCTGTGGCGGCATTCTCCCCATGTTCTCTGTAGCACCTGTTTGGTATGTACAGTACCAGGCCTACACCCTTCCCATCACCTGTCTTGTGGTCCCTTTGCTACTGGAATAAGCCAGGATGGTCTCAGGTGTTAGAGACTTCACAATAAGAAATAATTATTTCTCCTTGTATTATTTTTTGCTGGTATCTTTTTCCCACCAGCGGTTTTATCGACTATCCAAAGAGCAGACATACACAGCACGTTTTTTTGCCTTTTTTAGAAGGTTTTATTTTGTTTTTTTCCTGGTTTTTATATGAAAATCTTTTGCGGGTCTTGTAACCTTTTTTTGGCACTGATTTTGGTTCCTAGGGGCTGGCTAAAAAAAAATAATTATTTTTTTAGAAAATATTTTAATCCAAACCCTGAGATAATTTTAAGAACCGTGTGAGAGGCTGCGTCTCGTTCAGGCCCTTTCTCCTGCCTCTCAGCATGGAGGATGGCAGGCAGCCACTTTTGTCCCATCGTGCGGTGGGAAGTGGTAGCTCTGCAACAGCCGGTGAAATGGTGTCAGCAGCAAGCGGTAGGTGGCACTTCTTTTAATTCTGAGCGGTGTGGATGTTGTTGAGCTAAACAGTGCTATAGACTGAACCCAACAGAGGGGTCTCAAGAAAACTCCCCTGTTCACGCTGATCAGGGAAACCCTCTTAGCTCCAATAGTCTTGTAACACAGCTGTTGCCAACACTTTTTTCTCTCATAGTGTAGACAAGACCTCAGTTACCTCCTCTCCCTTTAATCAAAGAAAGTACAGGTTCACCCTTTGCCATCCTCCTCCTGTCTGCTTTGGGACAGGAGAGACTCCCTAGTCAGTAGTGGTGGGTGAGAACTGTTTTCTGGATTCAGAGGATTAAAAGACCCAGATGGAAAGAGAGAGGTTTTCTATCCACTTGATCATCTGGGTCTGTCCTCTTACCATGGTTAAATACAGCTCTAGCAGCAGCATTTTAGCTCCATTTGAAATCAATGAGGTTGCATCTGCTTGCACCAGAACTGAATTTGAACCATGGTTCCTCCTAAGCTGTGGAGCTGCACTTCCTACAAGACTACGCTCTCAAACCGGGAGAAAAACCGCCTGCAGCCACCACCTCAGAACAGAGCAATTGGCCCAGGGTTCATTCTACTCAAGCACAAAAACTCTCAACCCTGGATCGTGCCAGGTTGGGCGGATGGCATTGGCCCAGCCTGCCCTGCTGATGCTGAGCTATTCTTCCACACTCCTTTTTGCTCTTCTTAGCCTAACACTGGGTGCGATGCTCAAACTGAACAGGCTCCTCTGCCTCAACAGTGCGGAGCTCCCCTCTCAGGCATGCAGACGCCTCGTGGAGGTTTTATTACCTGTGTCTTTTAAAGATAACTGTACATATCATACCACCATGACATTGTTTGTACGTCCATGTTACGTGTGACTAGCGCTAGGGTATGGTTGAAAATCTTCATTTTTGCTTTTATTGTTTCAGTATAACAGAACTGGTAGAAGAGCTGTTTTTAAACGCATGTGAATTAACCTCATTCTGGGCTCCTTGAAGGAACTGGGAGTCCTGCTTGATTTGTATGTACCCTCCAGGAAGGAGACAATAAAAACTTGGACTAAACATTCATCTCCTTTTGACCCTTATTGAGGGCAAGATCGTATCTGCCAATGTCTTCCTTGACTTACATAGATGAGGCTTCAATCCATCCTAGCCTGTTCTCCAGAGCTGGGCACACTCTTTGCAGCCAACAGTGAGACGCAGTTTGCTGCAAATGCTGAATTGAGTATTTTATCTCCGCAGTCCAAGATGTCTTTTGACTGGGCACAGGTCATGTGATATTGCTTCCATTCCCTGATTGAATGAGTGTAATTTATAATCAGGCTTCTGCTGCACATGCTCACAATTGTGCGTGAATTATTTAAATGTTGAGGTGCCTTAATGCTACAGTGCTATTCAAACCTACATAGATCTGTGGATTTGAACTTGGCTTTCTGCCAACAGACTACAATATTCAGTTCATGGTTTGCCTTTGCTGCAAATATTCACACAGCGAATGGATTTGCTAGATTGTTTACAAGGAGCACAAATGCAGTTAAATGAAAGTTGTCTTGAGTCCAAAAGTCTCTGGAATGTGGTTACCCCCCCCAGTACTTGCCTAGCTCTAATTGTTTAATTTCAGAGCATGAGAAAGTTCTTCCAGATGTAAGGATGCTAGGACCCAGCTATTTGCTACAGAGAGCAGTGCCACCTTATGGTATAACTTCTTTGTGCAATTCAGTAGAACCTCAGAGTTACGAACACCTCAGGAATGGAGGTTTCTTGTAACTCTGAAATGTTTGTAACTGAACAGAACATTATGGTTCTTTCAAAAGTTTACAAATGAACATAGATTTAATACAGATTTGAAACTTTACTATGCAGAAGAAAAATGCTGCTTTCCCTTTTATTTGTTAATAGTTTACGTTTAACACAGGAATGTACTGTATTTGGGGGTTTTTCCTCCTCTGCTGCTGCCTGATTGTGTACTTCTGGTGTGTGGGTGATTGGTCAGTTCATACCACTGGTGTTTGTAACTGAGGTTCTACTGTAGATGGATACTGCACAATGTCTTTAATTTCCATTAAATTAAAAGCACCCAGATCGCATTCCAACATCTCGACCGCAGTTAGTGTCCCCTAACTCATGTTCAGAGCCCACTTGAGCATTGCAAATGTTTAGTTTTTACATCGTACTAGACAAATGCCAGTATCTGAGAATATTAATCTTTGGTTTTTAAAAGACTGAAATGGCACTACGTGTGTCACGGTTATTACCAAAGCTGTTTTTTATGGCCAGGATCTCCAGTTTTGGTTTTATTGCTGCTAACAAGGATGGCAGTAAAAGCTCCAGAATGTGGGATCCAGGGAGCAGTTTACAGCACAGGTAGGTGCTGTGTCTCAGCTGACTTAGGTGTCTGAGGACAGCTCAGTCTCTCTGGCTTGTTTTATTTTTGACCTATCTGCTGGACATGCCAGCAGGCCTGGCTATCACAATGGCTGGTTTCGTGAGGTTATGTTAAATGAGCAGCTCTAAACAGAGGTTACCAGAACTGTGCCTCTCATGGGAATTCCCATGCTGTGTCAGCCCAGAAGCATAAAAAGTCTAATTCCGTCAAAAAAAATTAGTATTGGAACTCTGGATATTTGTAAACAATATAAATGTCCAGTTCCTCCATGAATTTTGCTAAATTGTTGGCTTCAGTGTCCTGTGACAGTGAGTTCCACAGTCTAACTTTGCATTAATTTCCTTTCTCTGTAAGAGGCAGCTTGGCAACCAGATGTTAACATCTGATCATTGCTGAGCTGGGACAGCTCTATACAGGTGATCACCTGTGGGAAGGTTCTATATCCTGTTAGTACAATACAATTTTGAATAACAGGATTATGAAATGTTGTCATAAAATATTCAGGAGTGGAGGAATTTCTGCTCTTCCTCACGCACCCCAAAAAAGGGGGCCATGGCAAATTGTGGAACTAGGGGAAAGATGTTTTGTCTCAAGGCTAGTGGGCAATGCACATTCCTCCTTTAGCTGTTAAAATAATCACAACTATGGTGTCGGGAGAATTGACTGTATTGTCTTACTGAGGGTAGCAATAGAGTTCAGCATTCTCCATCTTCCTCTTCTGGTATCCCAGGATTCTTTCAGTGACTCATGCTTTTACCGAATAGTTTCCAATGCCATCTAGTTTTCACACTAAGCTGCTCTTATTATGTATTCTGCTCCATCTCTCCCCGCTCCTTGCAGTAGTGTCTGGAACTAAGCAGCTGGTAGATAATGGCTGTTTTGATAGTGAATGGGGCTACTTATAAGTGTTGGCAGCACATGGCGGTTGGGTCACTCAGCGCTGTAATAAATCATTAATATAATATAAAAAAGTAGCTGCTTTTCCATCTGACTTTTTGTAAACCTCTCATCTATGCACTGAACAGTTGGCTGCGATGAGATCTAGTCTCTGGGCTGGGCTGGGGCTGAAAGCTGTTCACTTCACTTCAATCAAAACTTCCTCCAAATAGCGTTGGGTTTTTTCCCCCCTTAGGAAGCTAGAGTGTTTTAAATTTTGGCTGCCCTTTAGTGGGTGAAAATAATGAGCTGTGCGCACCCCAGGGCGGCCAGTTTTCTTTCAGCTCCTAGGTTCCCAAGCTGGGGGTCATGGCCTGGTCTGAGGGCTTGTGATCATCATGTTTTAGGGCTAGAAGGGCGGAGCCTCTACCATATGTTTTTGTGGTGTAAATGGGGATTATGCTCTGGTCCAGATGGAGTTGCTACCGCTGTCCAAACCTGCACCGTCCCCTACTGCTCTGGCCTGGGGCCTCCATGCAATCCTAATGCATATCCAGCCTGAGCTGGCTCTAGCCTCTTCCACCCCCAGCTTTGGCCAAACAGCTCCATGCACCCTCCTGTGCTGCAGCTGGTTGGAGCAGCTGGCAGGGCCCCCGCCCCTCCACACCTGGTTCAGGACAGTAACTAGGGTGGGGACCCGGCGGGTCCGCCGCCTCCCAGTGCACCACGGAGCCTCTTGGTGGGCTGGTCCCCTGGGCTCTTCCAGGCCCCACTTTCCAGCCACCAAAGGCACCGTGTGTGGCCAGGTGCCAGCCTGTGGCTGTGTGCACCCTAAGGTGCGAGGACAGGCTGGGGGCTGGAGGGAGGGGGCAGGGCTCTAGGCACTGGGGAGGGGTGAGCAACACTGGGAGGGGGGATTGCCCCCTCCCCCACTGGCCCTAGCAACAGCCCCCACCCCCACTAGCCCCAGCAACCGCCCCCCACCCTGTGCCCTGATAACAGCCCTGCTGTGCCCCGCCCCCTCCCCAACATGGCGGCAGGTCCCGGCCCGTCACGTGACTGCTCCGCTTCCAGGCCCCGTGGGCGTTGCTGGGCAACGGGGACACGCTGCCCGCGGCTGCAGAGAGCCGGTTCCGGAGCGGATCTGCCCCCCGCCGGGTAAGAGAGGGAGGGGCCCGAGGCTCACCCCCCCCCCCAAGGCTGCCCCCGGCGGTGCCTTGGCAACTCGGCCCCCCTTCCCCCTACCCAGCGCGCTGCCCCCTCGTGCAGCGCCTGGCACAGCCGGCACCCGCGGGCGCCGATGCACCAGGGCTCTGCTGGGGCCGTGTATGGGCCGAGGGCACGGAGCTGGGCCACAGCCAGGACTCCTGGGTTCTCTCTGCTAGGAGCCATGTTAGGCCAAGGGCACGGAGCGGGGCCAGGACACCTGGGTTCTTTCTGCTAGGAGCCATGTGTGGGGCCAAGGGCACGGAGCAGGGCCAGGACTCCTGGGTTCTTTCTGCTAGGAGCCATGTTAGGCTAAGGGCACGGAGCAGGGCCAGGACTCCTGGGTTCTCTCTGCTTGGAGCCATGTGTGGGGCCAAGGGCACGGAGCAGGGCCAGGACTCCTGGGTTCTTTCTGCTTGGAGCCATGTGTGGGGCCAAGGGCACGGAGCAGGGCCAGGACTCCTGGGTTCTTCCTGTTAGGAGCCATGTGTGGGGCCAACGGCACGGAGCAGGGTCAGGACTCCTGGGTTCTTTCTGCTAGGAGCCATGTTAGGCCAAGGGCCAGGAGCGGGGCAGGACTCCTGGGTTCTTTCTGCTTGGAGCCATGTGTGGGGCCAAGGGCACGGAGCAGGGCCAGCAGCCAGGACTCCTGGGTTTCCTCTGCTAGGAGCCATGCACAGGTCTTAGGGAGCAGAGGTTTGTACTGCTTTAACTGTATTGGGTTGAAATTGCATTATTAAAGAGGTTTGGCCCTCTAGCATGGACACGGTTCTACCAGCATAAAGGTGCTTGCCTCCGTTTATTCCTGTAAATGCTCCTGTAATAATAATTAGAGGAATAAGCTCTACCAGTATAAGGAACATTTATACTCCTATAACTGCGCCCATGCTAGGGGTGCATGGTTTAAACTATTTCAGTAATTTAAAAAAACACACAAAAAACCTCCCAACCAAACTAGTTAAATGGATACAAAAACTGTAAACCAGGGGTTGCTCTTTAAAGGCCACAACCCCCATCTCATGACTCCGCAATCATAGGTCAAAGGAAATGTTGGGAAAACCTGTTGCCTGCTCTAGATCCATGTAAGAAAATAGGGATACGCTTACAAAACAGAGTGATAGAAATGAGAGAGGAAAGACCCACTGGATCATCCAGTCCAGGATTATTCCCTAATTTAAACTCTTTTATTGTTTCTAAACAAGAGTGTAATCCCTTGGGGTAGGGACTACATCTCTCTGTGTCCCCCATGAAGCATCTGCTGTGCAACACAGCAGTGAAGCGGTAAGTTTGAAGTAGTGCAAAGGTGCAGCGTTTCCTTTTCCCTCACCTCAGCAGGCACCATGGAGATCGTCTACGTGTACGTGAAGAAGCGCAGCGAGTTTGGCCGACAATGCAATTTCTCCGACCGGCTGGGCGAGACCAACGTGGACATCCAGCCAGACCCGAGCCAAGCCGCAAACTTCATAGAGAGGGACCCCATTGATGCTGGAATACAGTGTGCCAGTGATATGTCGGAGCATGAGGTAGAATGGCGCAAACAGAGCACTCGTTCAGATGAATACTTGCTTGCAAGGCTCTCTCTGACAGGATAAGAGGGATATGTCGCTGATGGGTTTGGGTATGCTCAGCAATGCAAGGTGCCCGTAGTCAGTGAAGATCTTCTGGGACCCTATTTGTAAGAGGAGGATATGGGTATCAAGATCTCCTCTGGAAGAAATACAGTGGTGCTGCTGGTATAATAATAGTGCAGTATTCAGAGAAGTTTGCAATATTATCTCAGGGTTCTCACCCATCCCAAAATTCACAAGATGGAGCCAATGTTTTCATTGCTGTCTCCTGCCGGACAGTTAAGTGCTCTGAGTTTGTTTAGCGGTTAAAGCAAGAGACAGGGTTCTGTTCACTCTGATTCACTGTGTGACCTTGGCAACTCTAAGATGCTAAGACATAAAGTGGATTTGATCTTAGCTACCTCACAGGAAGCTAGTTGTGAGGCTCCATGGATGTTTGTAGCATGGCTTGAGATCCTCCGAGGAGAACCACCGCCATAGCAGGAAAGAGACTAGTGTGATGCAAACCTGGAATTCCATGAAAAAAAAAGGTGGTTGGGGGGTTCTCACTTCTCTGGAGTCAGTGATGGTAAATAAAGAAAATGATTCATGAATGATTACTTAAGAGCTCCCAGAGTCGGCCTGATCCTTTGCCACACCAATCTGCTCCACTTGGTAAGATATGAGAAGCTACTCTGGGTTTCAGCAGTGGAGAAGTAGCCAGTAATTCTTCATTCCAATGCTGGCCCCTGTTTGCAATCACATTGTTGGAAACCTCCCTTTTCCTGTGTGGGGAATAATAAAAGTAACAACCTAATCCAATTTGTTAACATTCCCAGATGAGCTCTGTGTCTTTCTTGTAATTTGCTGAGTATAAACAATAAGGGATTCCTCAGTTATAAGGTGTAATGCTACATGATCCCCACTGCACTCCAGTAGATGGAAGGTGAGTGGGAGTGTTACGGACATTTGGTGAAGTGATTGTCCATAATTCCATTGTTAGCCACAGAGCGGACTACGAGTTCAACACTCGGTTATGGCCAGAAAAGTGACTGTAATACTGGCATCTTCTCACCATCTGTGTGAGTGTGTGTTCAAGTCAGATCTGTTGATGGCACTGACGAAAAGAGTGTTTACTCCGCATTGCCCTGCAGGAGCAGTGCAGCCGGAGAGGAGTGGTTCTAATCTGGCTTGTGCATCAGCAACTGAATAGCCTGTTCTGTTCTGACTGCCGGCTCTTTAGTCTTGGTGATGGCGTAAGAGCCAGAGAGACGAGGGCTGAGTTTTGAGAACCCAGGTGGGCAGCACTGACAAAGCCAGGGAAATTGGTAGTCTAAGCACTGACTGGATCTGGAATTGGTGAGGGAGTAAATGCTAGACCCCACAAAGTCAGCTCGTGGAGCAGCTTTAAAAACCAAGCCCATCAGCTTTGTATCTTGCTTCCCTCTCGCTTTGTGTAACACTTCAGGTCAACACGGAGAGATTTGAGATGGAAAATGTGGGGGTTAACCACGTGGAAGGAGGGTGGCCAAAAGACGTCAACCCCATGGAGATGGAGCAGACCATTCGCTTCCGGAAGAAAGTGGAGAAAGATGAGAACTATGTCTACACCATCATCCAGCTCGGCAGTGTAAGACCACTGTCTCATCCCTTTCTCTCCATTACTGCCCCTCTGCCTGTCCGCGTGTTGCAGCTCCCTTTCCCCTCATGCTCTGCTTGCTGCCAGCTCTCCCAAGCCAGTAGCTTTCCCAGATGTCACATCACAGTTTATTTGCATGGCTTGCTTCACAGCTGATGGAACATTGCATCAAACAGAACAATGCAATCAATATCTACGAGGAGTATTTTGAAGACAATGAGACAGCAGAGGTAGCAGACGAGCCTCCATCTGCAAAAACCATCAATGTTTTCAGGTATTGACAGCCAGGAGGGGCTGTGCTCTGTTCTAAGCTGTTCTAGTCCAGTCCATACTGACCATTGGGCCAGCTGAGACGGCTACTTCAGTTAAGCCTGCTCTGTTGAGCTGCATCTGCTGACAGGAGCAGGCATAACTGAAGCAGCCATCCCAGAAGATCCTAGCAGCAGTCCATCTAAACCAGAGTTAACTGCAGGACATCCCAGCTCTTTGAGTGGAAGGCTGTAGGTACAGCCTTTCCTCTGGTAGAGACAGTCTCTCTTTGCACTCAGACCAACCCTGCCAATTTAATCCCTGGCTCAGAAAGATAATCCTTGGAGAGTAATATTTAAATATAGATTCTCCATTAGGTATTTCCAAATAATTCTTCTGGTGGTGGGGGGTGATTACTACAAGTGTTTAATCTCCGCCTCACTGATTATTTGTCCCCATCACTGAAAGCAGACTGTTTTTCCTTGGTTGTGTTTTGAGCAATAATTAACATGTCCTTCAAAAAACAGTCAAATAATGTTCATATGAGGGGGCTCTAATGGACTTGGGGTATTATAGGGCTCTTTTTACTTAGTGCACATCAGTGAGTGTCTCAGGTTTAATATGTTTTGTACCTCACAGTGTCAAAGGAATCTTCCTTCTTTTGTTTCTCAGAGATTCTTTTCAGTGCTGGGGCTTGTGTAGTAACTTTTAAAAGTTAGACCCTGAAATGTAATTGAATTTCTATACATTTCTAACTGGAAAGGGTTATTAGGTCTTCCTTTCACAACGCAATGCAGGATCGTTTTCTGTAATCAATACTCAAGGTTTTTAACCTGTTTTAATCGAGGTTCCCGCCACTTCCCTTGGGAGACTATTGCATAGCCTGGAGCATGACAAAACTGTTAGCAAGTTAATGCCATTGTTTTATTATCAAAAAGGGATCCAAATTTAATCAAAAGGACAGCCACTCATCTCTCTTGGCACCCAGATGGAAGCAAGAAGCTGGCCGTGGCTTATTCCAGCCTGGAGTTCCAGCGAAGCTCTAAAGATATGAGCTATGAGTCATACATATGGGATCTTGGTAAGAAGGAAAAATACTAGAGTTAGTAATGCTTGCCACTAACATGGTTCTTAATATCTATTAAGTGCTCTGAAGGTATTAACTCACTAATCCTCACAATACCCGCAGGGGAATAGAGAGAGGAAGTAGATCCCATTTTACACATGGGGGTATGAGAAGAGGGGTTTAAGGTTTCTGTGATATCAGGCGATTTAGTTGTGGATTGATCCTGCTTAGAGCAGGGAGTTGGACTAGATGACCTCCTGAGGTCCCTCCCAACCCTGATATTCTATGAAACCTGACCAAAATGCGGATTTACACCTTATGTGCCACTAGGCACAGCATCTTCAGCACCCCCATTGCCTACAGCCGACCTTTGTGTTTTTTGTAAAAATTGAAATGAAAAGAAATATAAACAGAGCCTCCCTGGGAAGGCATGAGACCCTCCACCACGCATGATGATCCCAGCCTGAGCCGGGGCGCAGCCCACCTGCCCCAGGTGAGACGCAAGGGCGGGGGCTGAATGAGTTCAAAATGTTATTTTCCTTCTGGGCTTCACTCAAACTTGGCTTTTCTCTGTTTTGTTCCTTCCTGGTAGAAAATCCCAACAGACCAGAGCTGGTTCTCAGGCCATCATCCCCGCTCGTGAGTCTGGAGTACAACCCCAAAGACTCTCACATCCTGGTTGGAGGATGCTATAATGGACAGATCGGTAAGGGACGTGGATTGTATTTAAAGCAACGCTACCAGGGGAACAGCATCATTTTAGTTCTGCACTAGCCTTGCTCCAGTGCTAATTCTGCACAAAGACTCCTTAGTATCATTAGCTCCAAGGCCTGGAATACTGAATTGGAATTGGAGCCCTGGGGCTGCCATGGCTGATGAGATAACACACGTTCCCCTGATTTGGCAGCAAGTGGTGGCCGGGCAGGCTGTGTGGCTAGATAATTCACTGTGATGTGCTAGTGATCCGGGGGATGCCCATCCTGTCAATGGTGGAGGTAGGTCCCCCTGGATGAGGAAGCTATGTTATTTCAAAGAGGGTGGTCATTTCATTTGTTTATCCCTCGGAACCTGTCAGGCACTTTCCAGGTGGGAAACAGACACAGCTGTAGCTGGTGGAATGTTTTGAATTACTAAGTAACTTCAGTGCTAGTGAAGTCAACCGTCCCTGGGGACTGGAGCCTCGTGCTTGTCCATAAAACAGGTACAGCCCAAACAGTGGCAATAAGAGCTTCCTGTGCCTAGCACCAGTGTGACTCAGCCTCGTTATGTAGAGTGGGCAGGTGGGTCTCTGTGTCCATCCAGTTTGCCTGTGTGCACTCATCCCTCTCTGCATCTCACCTGCTGGAGTCAGTGCAGTGGGGACGGGAGGGGTATGGGCAATAGAAACAGGACTGAGTCCACCAACACCCATCAGCATTTTATTTATGGTCAACAGTAGCCCAGATATATCCCACTGACGTCAGTGGGGGAACACCCTCCCCCGTCCCAGCCCTTGGATGACTCTGAGCCATTGTGTTCAAATAGCTATCATCGCCAACACAAATGTTCTCTTTGGAGGTGCCCTGGGCATGTCTTTGCTAACCAGAGCGTCCTTCCTGGCTGCGTGGCTGTAGATACACCATGTCATCAAGCAGGCTAGAGTTGAGGACAGAAGGCGGCTGTTGTTGATCCCGCGCGCTGTACAGAACACTGCGTATCGGGTAGCTGCTGGTGGATAGTGTTACCTGCTATTGCTCGCTTTCCCGCTGACGTGCCTCGGGAAGTGAGCAGTGACATTAGAAAAGCTCGGAACAATTGCCTTCGTTTCATTTGTAGAATAATTTTTGTTCCCTTGTTTTAAACATTAAAAGAGCCCCCCCCCCCGCCAGATTCATGTAAGATTCTATTATTTATTCAGCCACGCAAGACTTTCAATTTAATTACACTCATTTTTATGTTTTCGCTGCCCTTTGCAGCAGCAATCTGATCAGGCAGGGCATACATTAGAAGGATATTAGCATGCACTCCTTAGGTGATGGAAGAGAGTCGATTTCACCTCATCCCTCACGGGGCTCCCCGGGCGAGCAGTTGATGGCCCAGCAGAGCACACGCTGTCACATTCAATTGTTTAATTATCACCGAGCAAGAGCAAGCGAGTGCTGCTCTGCCACGTCTGCAGAGAATCAACCCAGATGCCGACCCCTGGCCAAAGCAGGGCCGGGCAAGTCATTTACACCCAAAATGGGAGTTAAGTTTATGCCGTGCTAGGGATTCTCCACAGCAGCATCTGCGTCTATCTGATGCAGAGAGATGCATGTATAACACCTGCTGTTCATGTAGGACCTCCGCTGATTTGTGCACCTGCAGAGCCATTAGAGGGTGCCTGGGTTACAGGCTGTGGAGTGGTTTGACGCCAGCCGGCTCTGTGACCTTGGCGCCAGGATTTCAGAAGGGCCAAGCACCCAGACCCCCAGCTGGAGTAGAGAGGAACTGGGGTGCTGCTTAGAACCACTGCATACGTCTCTACTGGGGATAGTGATCATCCCCTGCCTCTCCAAGGGCAGTTGGGACACTTGGACTTTCCTACACTGGAGCTTTTGGCTGCTGGTGTAACGGCATCTGTGACTTGCTTACCCCAGCTTCAGGCTGCCCTGGGAAACCCCCAGTTTAGCCTTTATTCAGTCCATCCACAGGAGTTGCATCAGTTTTGCTGGGTCAATGTTACTATATGGGCAGCTAAAAACCCCAGTGTAGGCGAGGCCCAAATCAGTGGGTCTTTTGATGGCTCTTTTGCGATGAAATACACAACGTTAAGTGCCAGGTAGTCGCAACCCTTGCTCCTTATTCCTGGCACCTCTGGGGTGCTGCTGAAGTGATAGCCAAAGGAAGGCAAACTCCACGTTTGCTTCATCCCATTAGAAAGCACCGAGAGGGGGGACAACCTATGGGAGCCAGGTGGAGCAGAACCAAAACACTGGGGGGAAAAGTTTATTCATCAGCTCCTCTCTGAGAGCTGCAACCAACAGAGCAGGGCAGGGGAGATGTGACCCTGCTGACGGTCTCCTCCCCCTTCACAGCTTACTGGGACACCAGGAAAGGAGGACAGCCGGTGGAGCTTTCCGTGGTTGAATTCAGCCACAGGGACCCCGTGTATGACGTGATCTGGCTTCAATCCAAAACTGGCACTGACTGTTTCTCCGCCTCTACCGACGGGCAGGTAAAGGCCAAGGGGAAAGGTGGCCTGTGGACTCCTCACGGCCACCACCTGGCATCACCAAACAGCCACATCTGACTTGGTAGTACTGACAGTCTGCTCAGAGGAGAGTTAAGTTTGCCTTGGGACACTCTGTTGCCCCCCACCTACAGAGAGGAAGCACGCATGTATGTGTGTCCTGCCATTGCAGGTCCGGTCATTTGTGTGTGTGATTCAAGAGCAGCTGCTACCTGATGCTGGGTAGTAAATGTGCCAGCATCGCTATACGAGAAAAAACTCTGGGCATTGTGAGAGCGAGCCGCTCTGATGTCTCCCGTCCCCTCCGCCAGGTCCTGTGGTGGGATATCCGAAAGCTGACAGAGCCCACGGAGACACTGGTGATGGACATCAGCAGGAAAGGAGTCTTGGAGAACGCTCTAGGAGCCATCGCGCTGGAGTTTGAACCAACCATGGTGAGTGCTGCTTGCCGTGCTTCTCTTCCCACCAGAGCTCATCTTGGAGCCCTTGTTCCAAAGACCCCGGGGGTCCCAGGTCACTTCCCGCTCAGGCTGCGGGTGCTGAGCGGGGCTTAGCAGGCTTGTGCAGTGTTCCTAGGCCAGAAGCAGGGTGGCCAGGATGCAGTACTTCAGGGAAGACGTACCCAGTGGTGGAATCCTTAGGCACAGGCTTAGGATATGGCCAAGGGGATGGGAAGGAGGGAACGTACATGTCTGTTGTATTGATTTAGATGGAATCAATGGGCCAAAGTTACTGTCCGACGTTAACCGGTGTTAAATGAGGTCCAGGGTTTGGTATACAGAGGCATTCGCTTGCTTAGTACTCTGGTAAACACATGGTTAGGAATCCTTTTAACCTTCCATTAAAGATACAGAAAAGAAGGGCAGACAGTGAAAGCCTTTGAAATGTCAAGTGTTAAGTGAGGCTTTCATTTTAAAACAGCCCTTGTTCCCTTTCCCTTAGCTGGAGAGGGTCTTTAAAGGGAAACCCCCTTGTTTGACAGGTTCTTAGAGGGTGTTAAAGGTGGTAATAACTGTCCTTTTGGGGGGATAGAGAAGAAGTGAGTGGAGCTGGGCTGGAGCTGGCATTGTCACTGTTGTTGTTAAAGTTCAGTCCCATTTCTTTTATTAGACAAAATGTGACAGACCCCTGGAAAAGGGGGCATGAAAAGAACAGCAGAGAGAGAAAATGCAGCTTCTGTCTCTGATGTTGACTCTCACTTGCAGTCTCGTTGCTGGAAAAACACAAGCACAGAACATGGTCTTGTCAGCCACTCCAAGTTCTGGCAAACTTTTCCCAGCATGGGGCTGTCTAGGGCATTTTGTTTAGCTGCCTTTTTGGTCCCAAGCTGTCAGCAGTATTGTCAAATGTACAGTTACTGGCTGGCTAAGCCAGACTCTTATTACACAGAAGAAAAGAGGAGAGAGAGAGGAAAGAGAAGAAATCAGGCAGGGAAGGAAAAGGACACATCGAGGTGGGAGGAGAGGGAGGGACACAGATAGTGGCTGGGATACAGCCAGGGGAGGTGTCAGCATCAGCTGGGTCCCCCTCTCTGCTCCGCTCTGGCAAGGACATTTCTCAGGATTAGGATTAAGGTGGTCCGTGGTCCCAAGAGGCAATGGGCATGGTAGCCATGATGGTGAAGCTCACTCCAGCAGGTTTTCTCCCAAAGTCTTTCTTCGAGGACCCCGGAAGGCTGTGATGGGCAGAATAGCCCGTCCTCTCATTATTTTGTTCACCAATTAGGCCTCGTTTCTGATGCACTCACTTGTGGTTCACTGATTTCTGGTTCCACACTTTTCTTGTTTACCCCAGCGTGATCTTAATACAGCCCTTGAGCTATATCAGGAGGCCTTTGTGTTTGGACTAACTCAGTCTGCCTGCTTCTGCACCTTTCCCCATCAACACTTGTTATTACAGGCTACCAGGACATCTTACGAACTTTCACACACTCCCGACAGCTGAGCTCACAGTTAGGGTATCACCTCTCTGCAGCGGCTGAAGAGTGTGAGTACCAATTTCAGGGCAGGCTATTAGGAATCAGGGCACAAACCCCAAATTGACAGTGAGTTCTACACTTATTGTTCACCAACCAATTACCAAGTGCAAACTCCTCAGGCACTATAACATTTGTAACATGGAGTCATAGACAGTCCTCTTGGTACGCCGATCTGTCTCACCACCCAAGTCAGCCTGCCTTTGCGGTAGATGGTCCCCTACACCAAGAATCACAGCAATATTCAGATTAATTACAGCCCCGAAGGACCAGTGACTTACCCCAGGTCAGTTGCACCTTAGATCTCACACCAAAGACAACGCTTGTAGCCAATCCTATAATAAACTGTCTAATGATTTATTACATCAGAAAAGGAAACCAGGGACTTATTTACAAGGTGAAGGCAGGTAAACATACAAACACAAATGAATTACAATCTTAAATTTCAAAAGGTAATAGAAGCTTCTATAATGAGCAAGCTCTACATGTTGTTTAGGGCTAACTCAGTCTAGCAGCTGGGGATCCCTTGCTTATGCCTAGAAAAACTTGCCTCCCAAGAGTCCAAGATAATCAGTTCCTTTTTCTTAGGGGTTTTATTCTCTTCTTCACCCACTCTTTTGACTGGAGTCTGAGCCATGGCTCATCTTCATGGGGAGGAGACAGAATAACAGCAAAAGTCTTTTGTCCTCTTCCTGACAGTATGTAGGGCAATTCTAGCTGCAGGATCCCACAGTAGTCCCTCTGGAATTGAAGTACTTTTCCTGTTGGGATGAACATAACACCTTCTGTTGAAGATCAACCTGTCACACTAATTAACGTCTCTCTCTTGGCTGGTGATTTGCACAGTCACAGAGATTCACAACGCAGCTGCTCAGATATTACTTTACAATATGGGATGCGGATGCTGTAAGTGAGATTAATGCCGTCTGCAAATCACGAGCATTCAATAAAGTCTAAACACTAAACGCATGTTTAAGACTCTCAGACCTATTTTAACAATACTAACCCAGTTGAGCCAGACAGATGCCTGCTACGTATTTGTCATTGTTGGTCTGAAACGTGGGTACCTGAGCTCGCCCCTGGCCTGCCAGCATCATGCAGGGTAGATTTGTAGGCCTGGTTAGTATGATGACTTATATGGTCCTGGCGTTGTGTAGTGTGCAGCAGGCAAACCAGGTACTCTACACACTGGTTTATATTTCTCAAACATGCTTCATTGCCATGCACCACATCTGTCTGCATTCAGAGTAACTCCACTGACCTCCAGGGGGTTACTCTGGATTTGCATCCACAGTGCTGAGAGCAGGATGTGGGCCCACATGGGTTGTGTACAGATCCGCTTGAGTTTCAGAGAGAGGCTGGCCAAGGCAATGCTGCAGGTGGTAATCTCTGCACACAGCATGATTTCCTTCATGGAACCAACACTTAACAAGCCAGGAATGTATTTCTTTTCTCCTGAGCTTGGCATACAACTACAGGTCTCTGTTAGAAGACTGGGGTGATAATGGCGCAAGATTGTTGTTTGTGGCTAAAGCTGAGTATTTGCAGCATATGCAGGGCTCTTCCCTGGGCAGCCTGCTGCGTTCTACATTAGTAAGTGTAAATTATCTAGTGTTGTTTTTTGGCTTCCCTTTCCCCGCTATCCCTGCAGTTGGTTGCTGCCCAGACAGGAAAAATCAGATGTAGACTCTAAGGGATCTCTAATCTCCAGAGCCAGCAGGGGCCTAGCCGTGATAAGCATCTTTATCTCTGCGTTGCACAGCCAAGCAGTGCTGTAATCACGGAGAATGCGGGTTGCGTAGAGCTGGTGGGGGGCTGCAGTTGATAAGTATCCTGCTCTGTGTGCACGGAAATTGGGATGTTTACAAAGCAATGAGGCCAGCCGTGGCGGAGAGCTGGGAGGCTGCTTTGACACTGGCTCTGCAGAGCAAACCTCAACCACATGGAAGTGTCTTTGGTTTAAGTGAAGACAAAGGAGCTGAGCTGTCAGTGACAATGGGGGGACAGGGAAGGCCTGTTGTATGAGAAGCCATCTCTCCAACAAGGCATCAAGAAATGTAACCTCAGTTTATATACACAGGCCATGACGCGTAGGCAGAAAAAATAACTAGCACATGTCCAGGGAAAGGCCAGAGTTCTAGGCAGTGACTTGATCTTCAGCGGATTCCACGCTACTTTCGCCAGCTTCGGGAAGCCGGAGCTGGGCTTGTTCCTAGAACATTGGATCTCGCCAACAGCACTCTAGTTAATAGGCCAGTTTTCAGTGCCGGGCTCAGTTCTTCTCTTGAGGCATGTTAGAAGAAAGTTTGCCTGCATAACTCCTATGGGCATTGCTTGGATCCAGCTATACCCTCACCCTCCACTCATCAGACCAAACCCCCTTGCTGGGACCTGCCCTTCCTGTGGGAGCTCCTCTCCCGCTGGAAGAGCATCCCCACACCCAGTGACAATTGTGTTCCACTGTGTTTCCGACCACAGCCGACCAAGTTCATGGTGGGGACCGAACAAGGCGTGGTGATCACCTGTAACCGCAAGGCCAAGACACCTGCTGAAAAAATAGTTGGCACATTCAGCGGGCACCATGGCCCCATCTACTCCCTGGCTAGGAACCCTTTCTTCCCCAAGAACTTCCTGACAGTCGGGGACTGGACTGCTCGGATCTGGTCTGAGGACTGCAAGGAATCATCCATCATGTGGACCAAGTAGGCAACAGGTTTTATTTTGCACTTCCTGTTTCTGTCCCTGATTTATAGGCACAAAATGGGGCATAACCAAAGCATCTCAGTGATGGAGGAGCACAGTTCTCAGTTAATTTTAATGGCACTTCAGTGCCTGAATTACTGGACTTGGGAAATCCCACCTGCAGCCCCTGCGTGTGGCAGTGGCAGGAAATTGTTCCTCCCCCGACAATTAGGTTTCTGATATTTCCCCCGGCAGAGCCATAGTGAAAACAGAAGCAGAACAGGAGTGAAGGGACCAGATTCATTCTTTGTCCAGTTGAAGGTCCCAGCCCCAGTGTATGTGAGAGGCAGCTGCTTGGCCTGTCTAGCACAGCAGTGCATGGCTTGTTAAAGCTACGCACTCAGGGAGTGCAGCAGTTGCTCCACTGGAGCGTAGCTCTTTAACATGGAGTCTTCGGCACCGAGTGGTGTGAATGTGTTGTTCTAAGAGCTGCTGGGTGTGTTGGCAGGTACCACATGGCTTACCTAACAGACGGGTGCTGGAGCACTATCCGGCCAGCTGTCTTCTTCACAAGCAAGATGGACGGGACCCTCGACGTCTGGGACTTCCTTTTCAAACAGAACGACCCCTGCCTCAGCGTGAAGGTTGGGTCAGAAACATGTCATCTCTTAGCTTTGTGTCTCCTCTTCGCCCGCCGGGTGGGAGCAGAGACCAAGCCGTTGCGGGGATCTGAACCGCTGCAGGGATGTGCCGGGTGCTTTGCAGTCCTCTCCCGGGGGAAGGCTGTCCAGACAGTGATTTGAGTTGCCTGTGTTAATCTCTGCAGCAGGCGTGAGCCCGGCCGTGGAGGAAATAAAGTGGCCAGCATAAGCTCTGGTGCACACACGGGCACTCACCAGCGTCTCACTGTTTGGGCAACCCAAACCTGTAGGAAAGAAATGTTCCCACCAAGCTTTTGCTATGTCCGTGTTTCCAGTGTGCCCATCCTCGTAGAATCAGGGTGCCATGTGGCATTCCCGTCTGCAGGACCCAGGCCTCCCTCCTCCCCCATTCAGGCCATGTCACACAGAAGTGAAACCCTCCTTTAAAAATCAGTTGCAGTGAGTATTAATGACTAGTGCCGGAGGCGCATGTGTGTGTCAGCCCTGACATGCTGAGCCGTGTGGCCAGCTTGCCCTGAGACTGGCACCCTGATGCTCTGTGATGGGCAGCACCTAAGTAGTAAACTGCCCACCTGGCCTTTCCTCCCCAGGTCTGTGATGAGCCTATCTTCAGCCTGCGTCTGCAGGACAACGGGCGTTTCATTGGCTGCGGCTCTAAGCTGGGCACCGTGACCCTGCTGGAGGTCTCTTCCGGGCTCTGTACCCTACAGAGGAACGAGAAGAACGTGGCCACGGCGGTGAGTGTCTCTTGGGCTGCAAGTGGCAGCGGGGGCTGGGCTGCACCAGCTGCTGCCACAGATGAGCTCGGGGTCTGTTTTGAACCCGGACGCTTCCAGTCTCCCTCGTAACATTTGCCATTAGGTACTGGTGTGATGCAAGCGGGTGGTATAGATTGTCGTTAGTGGTCTGGGAGTATGGTACATGTACCCACATCAGGGTTGCTCTGGGGCACCCGGGTTGGCTATACACAGAAGCTGCACTTGTTTAGCTTCAAATGGATGAAAACCAGATTTAGTTAAACCAGTGCAAAGCCCTGTGTGGATGCATTTATATCGGTTAAGTCTGGTTCCGTGAGTGTCATTTTGCCCTATAAGCTCCCAGGCATAGCTAACCTAGGTAAGAGCGTCCATACACAACGTTGCACCAGTTTAACTAAAATGGGTTTTGGATCAAACCTGTCATTAAACCAGTGCAGCGTTGGGTGTAGTCCAGACTTCCCACGGGGTCTCTCTGGCAATAAGACAGTGCAGTGTCAGGAGGGGTACAGAGGTGGGCACTCCTGGGCCCATGCTTCAAAAATGGGGGGCATTCTGGTGGCATTCCAGGTCTCACTAACACCAGGGACGTGGACCCCTGTGTTCTCCAGCCTTCGGCCTCTGTGCTGTGTGGGACTGGCGTTTTCCCCTCCCCTCCCCTCATGTGTGGAGAAGTTTTAAGGCAAAGATTCACCCCTGATGGTGGGCACTGGCGGAAGCACTTGGGTTCCCAAGCAAGTGATCTGATTTCTCCAGGGTGTGGAGCACCCTCAGCCATTGTGGCAGCTACTCGTCACGGCCCATGGAGTAGGGTTAGGTGCCTAGCTTTAAGCCCCAGAGCTCATCCTGAGGCCCCCCTATCAACCTGTGTAACTGCTCGACAGCGGGGGCCAAAGCACCAGAGACCCCACTTCCGGGGACTCCCCGCACCGTGCTGCGTGAAGGAGACCTGTGGCTGATCTCTGGATGGAGGGATGCCGAGGGCGTGGCTAATGTGCACACGGAGCAGCGGGGCCTGCTGTGGGGCAGGAGCGGAGCAGCGGGCCACACTGTAGGGGCTAATACGTGGGTACCTAGGGGCTCTGCTTCAGTTCAGCGGCCAGGATCCCTCCCCACAGCCCTCTCGCTGTGGACCCGGCTCCCCAAGCCCTAGCCCTCTCCTGCCCCCTGCGCCTCTCAGATGTTTGAGCGAGAGACGAAGCGAGAGAAGATCCTGGAGGCCCGGCACCGGGAGATGAGGCTCAAGGAGCGTACCAAGGCCGAGGGCAAGGAGGAGGACGTGAGGGCTGAGACGGACGAGGAGACGCCCGAGGAGCTGCTGGCCCGAGTCCAGAGGGAGTTCTTCGAGATCATCGAAGCAGAGATCAAGAGGAAGGAGCGGGCCGCCAAGCAGTCAAAAGCCCAGGTAGCGCAGAGGGGTCTGCCAAAGGGATCGGGGTGCGGCTCTGACCGTGGCGCTGTCTCCTAGAGCTGGTGTCTAGGAGGAAGGTAGAGGAGCTCGGGATGGGTCGGGGGAATGACACAGCACGTCACCAAATGGAAGTGCAGCTCTGCTCTGCCAGGGCCCTGTGATGAGGGGCTTGCTGATGCCAAATCAGGTGGGCTCGGTTAAAAGTCAGAGGTGATTTCCTGCCCCATGTCTTAGACCTGTGACATTTCTATCAGCTGTCAAGCAGCGGGATTCCTGTCTGAGAACGTGGCTTGGAGAACCCACGGAACAGACTGCTGGTGCAGGCTAATGGTCTGTTTGCCTTTGCTTTCAGTTCATTGCAGGGGACCCCGATCCTCTGACAGCTGCTTAGCTGTGTCCTGTAGGTGTGATGCAGTTATTCACTAAACCCTCCAGTACCAGCTTTCCCCCATGAAAGTACAGTCTGACAACATCAACCGCGCCCCTAGGGAGAAGCTGATTTCTGACTGACTGCACTGTCCTGTTTATCAATGCACTCCCTCTTCGGGGGAACAGATTCCACAAGAACAGGGGGCTGATTTTTTATAGAGTTTCTAAGTATTCACTGATAAAAGGCCAAAGCAGCAGAGCTAGGCAGACAGAGGGTCCGTAGGAGCAGGTTTTCCAAGCCTGGGAATTGGCACGCCATGATCTCCCTCTTCCTTCCAGGAGAAGGAAGTTACAGATGAAAAGGAGGACGAGGACCCTCTCCAGGTCAGGATGCCCCCCAGGCTGCCCCCTTTCCTTGCTGTAGGCTGATTTCCCCGTTTCCACTCCCCCAGACTCCTGAAGAGCTCCCCCCAAGGCAGCACGCTGCACCCCGTGGCATTTTTCAGTGTCCCTCCTTCTCTGAGCACCCCAGCCTGCCAGTCCCATGCCGCTCCCCCTGGGAAATTCATACCGGAGCCAAAATGGGGGGCATCCATGTCTCGCCATACAAAGCCTAATGCTGTAACTCAGCTGGGGAACATGAGTCCATCTCACCTGTGCCACAACATGGAACTGGGTCCCCCACGTGGCAGCGCCTGGATTGGAGTTGGAGCCCTGGGTGTCTGGGAAAGGAGGGGGTTGAAAGGTGTGTTCTCAGTGGGAGGAGCCCAGCTTTCCTCCTTTCTAGGCTGTGCGGCCAGTCCCCTTCCTAAGGATACCAGGCGGGTTTGGCTTGGGAGCCCACCTCTTTGTTCTCAGCTGCTGCTGCTTTCCCTATGAACTTCCCCTCTCCCCTTGCACGTGAGCCGCTAACCCTATCTCTCCATGCAGCCAGCCTCCTTGGGCGGCCCCCTCTAAGGCAGCCCTCCCATCCCTTCAGTCAGCTGCCTTGGGGCCGGCACGGGGAGGGGGCTTGGACCCAGGCGTCCTGCGGGATGACATGCAGCGTAGCCAGTGAAGCCAGAAGGAGGCAGCGTGGATTCAGCTCCACTGCCTTGTGAGCCTTCTAAGGTTCAGGGAGGGCCAGCGAGTGCAGTGCACTGCATCTCTAAGAGATCTGGCGCTCCCCTCCGCTGGGTTGCTGGCTATGGGAGGAGACTCTGGGCCCCAGGAGACTCTCCTTGGCCTAGCACCTGTTCTGTCTCTGCAGGAGGAGTGAGCCTGGCGTGTGGATCGCACCAGTGCCAGTCGTTCCCCCGTCTGATGTTTTCTACGAGATAGACTGGATTAATAAACAGCAGCTTTTCTAAGCCCTGTCTGGTTGGGTCCAGCGGACGTCAGGGTGGCGGGATGTGTGTGTTACAATCCGCTTTGCGTCCCGGGCCGATGGAAGAGGCAGGCAGCCGTTCCCCGGGTGCCGCTCTCTGCTTAGACACCGGGCCGTCTCCCCCATGCAGACCCTCAGGTTGAGCAGCAGCTTCCTGAAGGGCTGTGCCGTGTTCTGTTCTTCCTGCTCTCCTTCACCCGCCTGCCCAGTGGAGCATGGGGCGTTCCCCTGCCCCTCAGTAAGCAGGGGGTTTGTGAAATGCCAAACAGTGCTGAGCAGACACGTGACTCCTCTTCTTGTCCCACCACACACCCTGCAGCCACCGCGCCAGCCCGTCAGGCCTAGCGATCCCAGCTGGGGCGGCCTGTCGTAAATGGCCGCCGTTTTCTGCTGAAACACCTTTAACGAAGCTGCAAATTAATCCTCAGTCGCTACCACAGACCACTCTGGTGCCGCTCAAATCCCCACAGCGCCTCCTCCCGTCCTGTCCAACAGGCTCTGCTATGAAGAGCGGCTGCCTCCCTCTGCGGGAACACATCTGAGTCTGTTTATTTCAAAAGAGCACAGGTTGATTTCGAAGTCTGAGACCGCCTGGGACCTCTGGATTCTGGCCGGTCTGTGTCCTTCCAAGCTATTGATTGAGTCCTGGTGATGATTTAGAGCATCTTTCCCTTCTGTTTCTCCACGTTGCACTGACGCTGGTGGGTGGGGCTCAGAGAAGGGGTGTTAAGTGGTGAATGTGATGCTCACAACGCTCACATTTCTGTCGCACAAGAAAAGCCTGTCATGGCGCTGGGCCGAGAACCGGGAGCAGAACTTCAAAAAAGAGTCCTGTGAGAGAGAGAGAGCCGCACGCTGGCCCCTCTACCCACACATGCTGTCCCCTACTCTCACTCTCCCAAGGTATGTCTACACTGTAAGCTTACTCCAGACTCCTACTCCTTTTTTCAGCCCTACGTTGCATCTACACTGGAAGCTGCTTAGTGATTTTTACACCTGTTCTTTTAGCCCAGCCCCCTGTCCACCTCCGACAGTCCCCACACATAAACCTTCCCCAGGGGTCTTAACCTAGGAGGACCCCAGCTGGTCGAGCAAGCGCAGGTTCAAAGCAGGGGGTGTATCTCATTAAAGGTGCATCTACACTGCACCAATTGTGGCGTGTGGCGTGCACACGTAAGGGCGGACGGCGAGAGCCGTGCAGTTGGTGAGGCACGGCGTAGGCGAGTGAAGACAGTGACTCCCCAGTGGACACGGCTGGTTTTAACGGCGTAGCGTCCCTCTGCCTCGTGGCCAGAGCCTTCCCTGAGGCGAGTTGCTCCCCACCACAGCGTGGCCCCGACCTGCTGTGCACGCCCCGCACACACCTCCATCAGCAGCCGCGGCCTGGGTTACAGTACGGATGTAGGCACCACACTCGGGCCCTTCCCGCAAAGCCATGCTTCTTACCCAGCACCACGCGTGCTGGATAGATGCAGTTCACATGCCCAGCTCCCCTGTGGTAGAGCTGCAGGGCGCACACACGGGCACGAACACACACGGGCGGGCACACACACCTTTACCTGCCGCCAGAGGGCGATGGAGCAAAGCAGAGCCCAGCCCAGCGGCTTGTGTGCTCCTGTGTCACCAGGAGCCTGCTGCGCTGTGGTTGTTGTGTACACTTTAAAGATCTCCAGGCGACCCGGCGAGAGCCCACAGGCAGCAAGAGCAGCAGAGCAGAGCTGGGCTGGCTCTCCCGAGCCCAGCCCGGTCAGCTGGGGAGAGAGGCAGGGCTCCCCGGAGCGGGCAGGAATGCCTCACCCCAGCCCTTTGCGGCTCTGTTGCCTCCCGGGGGACAGAGGGGACAAAAGGCCCTGAGCCTGCGGACGGGAAAGGGGCAGGCAGGGCTGGTGTCGTCCCGCAGCCCGCCTCCCATCTTTGTCTGGGGGAGGATTAGCCTGAGTCTCAGATTGTTTAGGGAACAGCTGATGCAAGTGACAGGGCGGTGGAGGCGGAAGTGCCAGGAGCAGGGCCCAGCGAGCCATGCCTGGGGCACCTGCGGGCCGTCCCCTCTAGCCCCTCTGGGCACCTGCCGGGATCATGAAGGAGGTGAAGGAGTCCAGAGACCAGCAACTCACTGTGAGTTCTTCTCTTCTGTCACTTGATTAGCGCTCAGGGCAGGGGGAGGGCTGGCAGGGGCCGGCTGCCCGCTGGCAGGCACACAAGGGGAGCCCAGGGAGAGTGGGGAATTCCCCTCCGCGCTACCTGGCTAGTGTGGGCTGGTTAATGATGCTCGTGTCCTGTCCAGTGGGGGGAAAAGGGCTGGGGGGCTGGTCAAAAGTTGGCGTTTGCATCTTGGCCTCGGTGCCTGGGAGGCTGGGGTTGGGGAGGTGGGCGCTAGTCACTCGTCTTCCTTTGCCCCCTGCCCAGTCCAGAAATGCCCTGGAGCCATTGGGTCAAGTCACTGTAAGTGGCTCTAGCTGCATTTGTCGGCAGGCGGCAGCTGGCTCCTTCCTCGCTAGGCAGGTTCTCTGGGAACCTGTAGTAACAGTGCCTTTGTCGACTGAAACCTTAGCGGTGTTGTACACAGTGACCACCGGTTTGTGAGCTGGGGAAGGAGTGTGTGTACACCTGGGTAACATACAGGTGTATAGAGCAGTACATCGCTTGTGTGTGTGTGTGTGTATATATAACCCTCTGTAACACACCTGGAACAAAGCCACACAGGGTGGTCAGGTGCACTCGGTGCTACAGACTTCCACTGTGTAAGTGTGGTGGTGTTGTGCACGTATATGCAAAATAATGTGTATGTGGCTAATATAGTGTGTGTGTGTACACTGTACTAATATATATTAGTTTGTGAGTGTATTAAAGTACTTCCAATAGCCTCCTTGGGACTGGATTTTGCAGCCTTTTTCCTCCTCCAGTTTGCCGTCATGAATCGCAGCAGCACTACACACCAATGATGATGCCAGTGGTTTTAAAGGCTCTGTTTACTGGAGAGCGTAAATCTGTCTTCTCAAAAACCCCAGCGCCTCTCCAGATTTCCTGTTTTACTTGCAGAACAGGAGGAGAGAGATCCGGCAGCTCAAAGAATGTCAGAGGAACAATAAGAGCCCGATCCTGGACGATGCAGGGTGTCCTCAACTTCCTTTGGGGGTGATCTGAGGCTAAGCAGTGCACGTTGTAAAGTGTGCATTGGATGCTGTATCGCGTGTGCATGTGTGTGTGAGAGCGAGTGTGCGAGCAGCAATTGCTGGGTGTGCAGTGTGTAGGTCCACATGCCCCGGAGTGTAATCTCTCATTCTCCATAATGAAATGGCTGGACTTTTATCTCAGGATTCTTATGACCAGCCCCCGCCCCCGGCCAGCAGCCACTCTGTGGGGAGAGGCAGCCTCCGTTGTAGGGCTGAGTTGGAGTGTCTCTGAGTAAGCGTGTCAGTGTCAATAGCTCACAGGCCCCTTTGCACTGCGGGGTTGTGGGGCAGCCCCAATAGCAGGGCTCAAGTGATGCTCCTCACACAATTCACACGTGTGCCGATGGGCGTGAGTGGCTGGAAAGATGCTCTTTATTGATCTGTTCATGCAAGAGATCCTGGTCTGCAATGCAGCCCACTGACCATGCTCACACACCGTTCACACTCACACACCGCTCACACTCACACACTGACCATGCTCACACACTGCTCACACTCACACACCGACCGTGCTCACACACCACTCACACTCACACATCGCTTATACTCACACACCGACCATGCTCACACACCTATCGTGCTCACACACTGATACTTCATTAACGACAGATAATTTTTAAGAGCCCAGCTCAGCTTGGCCGTGGCTAGGAAGCCAGGCGTGGTGTGGGGGTGACATGCACGTCAGCGGGTGAGGTTCTGTGACTACTGTAGGGGCTCAAACTTGAAAGCTAAGTTGGGTTTTATGGCATCTTTATCTTTAACAACTTCGTATGAATTGGGACCATTCTGACAGGGAGGATACAAAAGGTTACAAACCCGGGTGTGTTGCCACTGGGTGATGAAGATCTTGGCGCTGTGTCCTGGCATACAGACAGCACCTGGCACATTGTGGGCACTTCCAGGGCTCAGACACCTACTAGTGCTTGAATTGACCCTCTCCAAAATATAGGGCTTCTCCCCTTCTTCGTGCCCATGCCTGACCCCCATTAGCACCAGCGATGAGTGGGGGCCCAGAACCGAGCCCTGGATCTCATGCCACTTGGCTTTGGACTTTCTGGGTGAGACATCAGCCTCCTCCCAATCTCCTGGTCCTTTTGTAAAGAACGTGACCATTCCCCAGACAGGCAGGGGACCCCCTCAGCTGTGAAACACACACGAGGTGAAGGAAGGAGCTGATGTCACAGTGTCCGGGGAGCTGGTCGGGACACGGCTGCCCTGTCTGGTTTGCACGACTGCACCAGGAATCAGCAGCCATCAGTCCCTTTGCTCTCACAGACCAAATCTTTTTGCAAATCCCAAGCATGCTGAATACACCTTGGGCTGACGGGGAGCGTCGCTAATTGATGGGCTGGATACGCTTTTGGCAGCCCAGACCTCCCAGCGGCTGGGCAGTGAAGAGCCGTTCTGTGGACAGACGGGCTGAAGCTGTCCCTTTAAACTCGACGACAGGGCTGGTGTGTGATCTGCTCCCAGCGGTGTTTTCTTTCTTCCAGGAGAAAGCTGTAATTGCTGCGTGCGTGGCCATCGGGGAGAGTGCGCCAGGGCCTCTGTGCCGCCTCACTAGTGAGGCAATGCCTCAGATGAGGCGTGGGGTGGGGAATGGACATCGGCAGCAAAGTCGCTCTGCCAGGTGGGCAGCTCACACTCAGTCGGCTTCCAAAGTGCTAGGAACTTTCGGAGACTCTCTGTGCCAGGCTGGCACCATGGCTCACATGCAGGTGGTGATTCCCCGTCTCTTCTGCCTGCCCTCCACTGGCTCCGCTCACCGCCCGCGCCTCTCACCCTCTCTTCGCTCTCTTCCAGGTGGCCCTTCGGATCCGGCCGATCAGCATGGTGGAGCTGGAGGAAGGAGCGACTCTTATAGCTCATAAAGTGGATGAACAGGTACGGCAGGAGCCTCCCAGGCAGGTGGGCAAGCTGGGGGGTTGCTGGCACTGTGTGTCGGGGGCATCGCCCTGGCAGATCCAAGTTCAAATCCTGTCTCAGGTCAGAGTACGGGGCTGTGATTTTGGTGCATTTTGTCAGAGCCCCCAGTGTCCAGTCTAAAGAGAAATGAACCTAAAAGATGGTCTGGCTGGGGGGCTGCGGGTCAGGACTGAGGGGCGTTGGCAGAGCTGTGTGTGAAGAGCGCAGGGCTGGGCAAGCTAAGAATGAGGGGCATTGGCAGAGTGGCCTACGGAGGAAGCTTGCGTGGCCCTTCCCCACGTCAGGTGTGAAAGGAAGATACTTGCCAAGTGTCCCTTGAAACCCCCTTGTTAAGGGCTGTGATGGGAGACAGGGATGCAACAAGCAGAATCTTCCAGGAGCTCTTCCTCGCCCTCCCTTTAAAAAGCGCAGAGCGAGGGGAGGGGTTTTCACACCCTTACACTTGGTCTCTTTTGTTGCTAGTTTTGCATCCAATCATCGGCTTCCCAGGGTGCGAGGGACGTAGAACGGTACCCGCTGGGCCATGTGCCCACAAAGAACATTCCTGCTGGGATCTGAATATCACTCCGGCAGCGCCCCCCTCCCCGGGGCCACTGGTTTTAATTAGGGGTTATTCTGGCTTTCCTTTAAAATCCAAACCAACCGTAACCAGTAACAACCCCTCCCTTGGGACTGCCCAAGAAGAAGCTTTTCTAAATGGACACTGGGGACCGTCCCCCACCCCTGGACATGGCAAATTGCCTTGGAGCACCACAATTCCTGCTCCCGGTTGTCAGGGGCAGTCTGTCTCAGCTCCTGCTCATGCACCCCGCAGCTCACTGACCAGGTGGCTGAGGCACTGGGCTTGGATTCCGGAGATGGGGGCCCGCTTCAGTAGGTCCCTCTGGGCCCCAATTCCCCAGCTGCGAAAGCGGGGCCACTATCTTTCCTTGGTGGTCTGGTGAGTGTGTGGAGTCCTTCAGGGCCTGGCCTGCCTCTTACAGTGGGTTTGTGCCCTGCAGGTCAGTTCCGGGGGAGGCGGTTCATGCCACGTGAGAATGCAGGATGCAAACAATAAAGGGAAATGTCCCAAGATAGGTTCAATGAGATTCTTTCAAGCCTGGCCAGTGGCTCACCCTGATCAGTCACGTTTCAGATCAGCCTCCCGCCCCCAGAAGTTCCCAGGCCCTGGCGTAGCCAAAACTAAACTCAGAAAGGAGGGAAAAGGGGACCCAACCCCCGAATCGATCCCGACCTTCAATGCATGACGGGGAGCCAGCTGAGAAAAGGTTACATGCTGAATCTTCCTTTCCCCCTGTTTGAGCCTTAGGAGCTAGCTCTGGGCAGCCCACCCCTTGTTAACAAGAGACCAGGTATTCTCTGGTCTGTTGTTGTAGGGTTCATCATAAACACCAGGTTGCCCCTGCTGGTGTGTGGTGGTAGGTCGCGTGTGAGTCCCAGGCCTGTTAATGGAGGGTTGCTCATGGCCCTGAAACAGCTCTTGAGTGTAAGAAACCCTTGGAACAAACTCCCCACATATGGCCCTTGGCTGAGGGTCTGGGGCCTGCCAGCCTTTCCCACGTCCCCTGGCGCTGTTTGACCCTGGCTGCCTTCGGCTTCCCCTCGCCCGTTCCATTATCGATCCAGCTCTGTTAACAGCTGCTAAGCACGGGGGCCGGGTTACCGCTCGCTCACGTCAGGAGGAAATTAAGCTGCTTTTATTAGCAGGATATTTTTACTCCTCTCGAGCAATTACGGGAAGAGCTCGGGACTGTCTCTGCCATCTGTGTTTACCTGGGCTGAGCGCAGCCTTAGGGGTCTCTCCAGGCAGATGGCAGCTGGCTGGTCTGGAATCAGAGCTGCTTCTGGGTGATGGCCCAAGGCTTACCAGGTTGGGAGCTGGGCAGACCAGCCCCGCCTTCGAGGTGCAGCCGGATTGGGAGGGAGGGGGCGGGCTGTCTGTCAGCGCCAGGAGGGGACCATGAAAGTTCTGTTTCGCAAAGGGTTTGGGGATGTCGACATTTGCCTTCACTCGGTGTCGGGGCAAAGCCCCAAAAATCCCCAAAGCCTCTGTGAAGGGAAATTGAAACGTTTGGGTTTGGCAGAAGAGCAGGGTTCTGTTTGGCTTGTGGCATCACGTCAAATGCGCACCGTTGGATTCCCTTTTGCAGTAGGAAAAAGGGAGATTTGAGCGCGAAATGCTTTGTTCCTAACAGGCTGCAATGGGACATTTCAGAACCTCCCCCATTTCCCTCCCTCTCCAGCTGATGCAAAATGAAATTCCAGCAAAATCGCCCTGATCTCCCAAGCACGATGGAATATGGCCCCACTGGCATTTCCCCTGCAGCTCCGTGGCCTGTGTGTGCTACCAGTGCCTGCGCGAGGGCCTGGCTGCTCCCCAGAGCGTGGGGACAGGAAAGGGGCAATTACACAGTGTGCGGGGTAGGTTTTGGAGGTAATGCCCCACTGCAATGCAGGGCCTGTCCCCACTCTACGCGACTGCCTCAGGCTCCCTGCAGACATCCCTGCATCAGTTACACCCTGGTCATGTTTTCACCAGGGCTAGAAACCTCCCATGGTCCTGCCCCCGTGGGCCGGTAATGAGGGGGCTCTGGCAGCTGGCACCCTCGGCCTTACCCAGGCCCTGGGTATCAGAGGAGAATCGGATGGAAGGTGGGTGCCTTGGGGCTGAGCTGGGAGGAGCGTGTTCCCTGTCGCGCTCTCGTGCCATCCCCAGGCCCATCTTCCCCTCTAGGATTCCTGCCTTTTTTTCCCCTTCCTTCCTTCCCTTCTTCTTGGCAACGGGAGGTAGGGACGTCCCCATGGCCTCTCCTCCCCCAGCTCCCAGGGCACAGCAGGACGGCTCCCTATTGACCAGCACTCCGGCAGGACAGCTCCGATCTGTTCACACCCGCACGGTGCCCCAGGCAGGACAGGGCTAGGGTCTGTCCTAGGCAGCCCCAGAGCTGGAGGAGCAGCTGAAACAGCAGGGGCTGTTGCCGGTGAGAAAAGAGGTGTCCTGGCCCGTTAGGGCCCTACATCCCAGGGTTTTGGCGGAGCTAAGCGGGGGAGCCCAGGCCTGGGACAGGAAGGGGCTGTGGCGGATCTGGGATGGAGGCGCCAGCACAGCTGAGTTCACTAGCGAGGAGGAGGAATGCCCCCCACTGACCTCCAAGGAGTGCCCGCCCCTGCTTCGCCGCGATGCCCAATCCGCAGCCTCCCCTTCGGGGCCTCTCGGGCGGATTTTCTCCCCCTTGTAAAACCGAGAACAAAGTCCAGGCCAAGGGAAGCAGCCCACACTAGGTGTTGGCCGCTCCCGTGGGGTGAGGGGGGCGGTGAGATGCAAACTGCTTCTCTGGGTTGCCTTGGATAGCACGTGCACCCTCCCCCGGGTGCACAGGGGCCAGCGTGGGCCCCGCTCCGGCCAGCGGACAATGCACTGGCATGGTTTATCGGAGCACCTAGTTACCGTGGCAGCGACTAGGCGTGGGCGGGGGGAAGAGGGGAAGGTCAACACTGGCTCCAAGCAATGAAACTTCTGGAGACAAACCCAGCGGCCACGTCAGGGCCTGGCGGGAGGGGGACAGGGATGCCGGGGACTGGACAGGATCTCTCCTGATCCCAGCATCTGGGCACGGGGATTACAGGAGCTTCCTTGCAGCCTGTCTGATCCTGCCCCCACCATCTCCATGGTGTCAGGGATCTGTCCTGCCCAGCTCTGCCCTCGCTAGTTCCTGCCTGAGCCCATTCTGTGGGGGAGCCAGCGTGGGGGGCCCTGTCGCTGCACTGTGCTGGAGAGCAGGGGGCGGGGAGCAGGATTTCTTTCTGATCTTTGTATTTATAATGCAAACATGAATTTTATCTAACAAAAACCAGTGTCTGACGCCCTGGGAGACCCTATAATAACAAACCAGTGTGTGTAGCTCTTCCCTTAGGGAAGACCTTACAATAACAAACCAGTGTGCATAGCTTTTTCCTTAGGAGAGACCCTACAATAACAAACCAGTGTGCGTAGCTATTCCCTT